>BEXV01001928.1:64848-84034 GCA_003118195.1 Hemicentrotus pulcherrimus | reverse complement strand
GGTAGCTGATATTTTGAATACAAGTCTTGTGTTCAGTCCAGTGTTGAAGTTGGAATTCAATAAGTATTAGTAAATGATCTCCAAGTGATTACTGTCAGAGAACTTATCCTGCAATCATATGAGTGAAAATATTTTGAAGCATCATTTGCATGGATTTCATATGTTAGGAAAATTAGTCTACTCTTCTGTGTCATACATGTACCGGGTATATACATGTAAGTTTGGAATCCATGGACCTTTCTTTTTACAGCGAAACCTCAAAGATGTGACTAACCCTATAACCAATGATCAGAATCGAGGGCTGATTGTAGGCTGATCGGGTGAAATAGGATAATAAATTCTGATCGCCGAAATAATCGGCAAGAAAAAAAAGAAGGAAAAAAAAAATGCTGAAAATTTTCAAGTTTTGGGCTATCAAATACACACAAAAAGTGCAAGGCTAGGAAAATTTTGTCATTTGGAGTTGTAGAACATGTTTGTTGAGATTAACTGTCTTTTCATGACCTTGAAATTAATAGTATTACAGGTAGTCTATATTAAGAGAAGAGGTAAAACATGTGAGCCACCATTTGGACTATAATGTTTGATGTACTACATGTACATGTACATGCTGTAGACACACCCTTTTTTCCGATTGACTTTTCATTATAATAATTCACTCTTTGGGCATGATGGTAACCCTCTTGGCGTGGATGAATAAATAGAAGCCATGCTCATTTTTCTGCAATTATTTTTGTAATTCTAGGGAATCATATCACCTTGGCTCAAGTTTGCATTTTCCTTTTATAATGATCAGACAAATGTGTTTACACATACATCAATGTATTTTTGTAAGTCAATGACTTTACTAAAATCACCCAAGTGTTGAAATTTTTTTTAACATAGATGATTTTTCTTTTCCTTTTTGTTTGGCAGTAGGTTGTGAAATAAATATCATATGAAAAAAAGGGTATTAGTTTTATCAACATTTTTTTTCTCACTGAGGTAGAATTCAAGTAATCTTCCTGCTGTAAAAAAAAATTAACATCTCATGCAGAATATTGTATGTCCAGGCTTTTTTCTGGAAATGTCACAGGGCCTTGGGTTTGTACTCAATGCAGAGGGGTCTCATACAATTAGATTTCAGTTGATTTATTTAGAGCATTCTATAATTCTATTGCTTCGCCAATTCCCTAGCCATCTCCAGTGTGCGAGAAACATCACTTTGATTCTTAGTTTGTTGCTAGGCAACCAACCACTCAAAGGATGCAAGGCATGACTTGAACCCTTGATTGTCTTCATTCCTTTGTTAAGTTGACATCCAATTCTCTAAGTGGATGGTTTTTTGGTGCATATACTTTTCATAACATGTACATGNCCCCTCTTGGCGTGGATGAATAAATAGAAGCCATGCTCATTTTTCTGCAATTATTTTTGTAATTCTAGGGAATCATATCACCTTGGCTTAAGTTTGCATATTTCTTTTATAACGATCAGACAAATGTGTTTACACATACATCAATGTATTTTTGTAAGTCAATGACTTTACTAAAATCACTCAAGTGTTGATTTTTTTTTTTTAACATAGATGATTTTTCTTTTCCTTTTTGTTTGGCAGTAGGTTATGAAATAAATATCATATGAAAAAAAGGGTACTAGTTTTATCAACATTTTTTTTCTCACTGAGGTAGAATTCAAGTAATCTTCCTGCTGTAAAAAAAAATTAACATCTCATGCAGAATATTGTATGTCCAGGCTTTTTTCTGGAAATGTCACAGGGCCTTGGGTTTGTACTCAATGCAGAGGGGTCTCATACAATTAGATTTCAGTTGATTTATTTAGAGCATTCTATAATTCTATTGCTTCGCCAATTCCCTAGCCATCTCCAGTGTGCGAGAAACATCACTTTGATTCTTAGTTTGTTGCTAGGCAACCAACCACTCAAAGGATGCAAGGCATGACTTGAACCCTTGATTGTCTTCATTCCTTTGTTAAGTTGACATCCAATTCTCTAAGTGGATGGTTTTTTGGTGCATATACTTTTCATAACATGTACATGTACAGTACATGCAGACCATTGTGTACACTTGTAATTCATATCAAAATTATATGTCAGTGGAGAGGCATCAATATGGTTCTTTTGCTGCCTTTATCTCTCTTCATACCTTTCTATAGCTTTTTGTACTTCATGTGAACAAACCCTGTTGTGTAAATATATTGTTAAGAGTTGGTTTTACCAACTTTAATAGGTTTGACATGTACTGTACATAAATGTACAATGCGGGGGTGCATGTCGAGTGTTTCTCCTTTGTATGGTACATGTACAGTGTACATGTACATGTATTCCTATTTAATTGCTATATGTGTCTGCCTGAGAATACAGATAACTGATACAAAGTACAGTTTTTTTTTTTTTAAGTTTTATATATTTAGATTTTTATTTATACCGGTAAAAATTTCCAATCAGTGAAGATAAATGTCTGTTGGTACATGTAGTTATGTTCTCTGTGTATTTTTAAAATCTTTTTTAGATTTGAGTATTTGTTTTGAGTATTAAATGTACATGTACTTGTAATGGTATACATTTCAATATTGGTCTGTTGCCCTACAAATGAAAAGGTGCTGTAAAATCAATTAATTTTGTCGAAATTTGTTTACCTCTTGAGATTAGTTTAACTTAGATTAAAAGGGAAATAGAAAAATGAAAAATTGATCTTTGATACAGCGTGCAGTACTTACAGAAGGTGCCACTTTGATTGGACGATATTACTTGTATCTTAATATTTTTTATTACTTCCAATTGTAAATGGTGAAAAGTGCATAATTTGGAGAATAACATTCAACTCAGAGCCAGTTTATGGAAATGAATACAACTGTATAGTTTCCTAGGGCATAATATGCCATCACACTCTGTTGTTATGCCTTGATAACTATTTTGAATAACCTGCTTTTGCTTAGAGCCCTTTTGTAAGGATGGAATGGCTACCTAATTGCCGTCTTGGCAAGCGATCAATCACACGTTTTGGCTTGCCTGACGTTGTCTGGGTCCAGCTTTCTGTGGCGACGGAGAGTTGTGATATGCCTCTCTTATTTTGCATGTTTTAATGACCTATATTTTGTCTTTATTCTATACTCTTTTTCACTACCTCTCACACAGATCAACCTGGACTCGCACTCATCCTAATCTTTAGATACTTTAAGATTATGTGCCTTTGCTTTATACATGTACATTGTATAAGGGAACACATACCATTATATTTCTTAGCCTGAGTTGTTCTTAGAAGGTTATTCCTTTTATTAAACATCAAAAAAAGTCTCCATTCATGGACTATCTATTTTGATGAATTGCAATAATTTCAGATATTCCCCTTCCAATAACCAGCTTTCTTCAATAGGAATAACAGAAATTTGATTATTCCATGATTCTAATTTACTCTTTTTAATCAACAATTATAAATTATTGTTGTTGTTATTGTTTTTATGTTGTTTCAGAGGAGTGCATGGTCATTTGACCGGTCAGTTACCTTGGGCTTTCTGTGATGAAGTTCTTGGTGCTGACATGTCTAATATTGTAGGTAAGATCAGTCTTCTAGCTACAGGTACATTAGGTCTGTCTTCATCAGCTCGAGTTAGCCGAATAGCCTGCTATTTCTGATTCTGGAAATTGGCCTAAAGTTTCATTAGCTTGAACTCGAAACTTGAGCTCAAGAAATTAGCTTAAGATATTTTGCTCAGTGTTTGCTCTTAGTGCGAGACTTCGGGCTGTTGAAGACAAATAGGTGGCTATTTTGCAAACTAGCCCAAGATATCTTGGGAAGATTTCCCGAGCAAGTAGCCTGCTATTTTCTTGATGGGGCTAATTTTCATGATCATAAATAGTGGGCTATTGGGCAAACTCGAGGTGATGAAGTCAGGCCTATTGAGATTTATTTTCACTATTTGTCCATTGAGTCATCATAATAATCTTTATCAACA
Organism: Hemicentrotus pulcherrimus; assembly: GCA_003118195.1. Taxonomy (NCBI): domain Eukaryota; kingdom Metazoa; phylum Echinodermata; class Echinoidea; order Camarodonta; family Strongylocentrotidae; genus Hemicentrotus; species Hemicentrotus pulcherrimus. The sequence goes on along the minus strand of BEXV01001928.1, from coordinate 80,080 downwards.
TTATCTTCATCATCATCAAATGTCATCATCATAAAATATCTTCATCATCCTTTTAATCATCAGCCTTGTAATCTTCTTCTTTATCACCAGCATCAATTCATCATTGTTTTCGTCATTATCATCATCAGTTAGCATCTTCAATATTTGAGCGAAATCGGACAAATAATAAGAAATTTATGCAGTTTTAAAGTTCTAATCACTATAGAATATAGATGTACATATACATGTACATGAAACAGTAAGTTTACTGTGATGTTGTGGCCAACAACTCTTCCATATGTTCTAACACTCAAATAACCAAAATGTCAATATTTTCCCCAAAATTTATGACTCAGGAGTACCGTATGTTTTCATTTTTAGAGGACCTGTAATAATAGGTTATCCATACATTTGAGTGGTACTTCAAGGGAGAAGGCACTTGGAGAAGAAACAGAAGTAAATGATATCTTTGTATACAACAAACAGCTTTGTTGTCCGCGAAGTCACATAGATGTCACAATCCACTGATTAAATTGCCAATTTGAGATTTGCACAGATGCAATAATTTCATATTCAAAGCATTCAGAACTCTCTTAATTGGTTTGATTTATTTGTAACATTTGCTGGCTTATAAATTCCCTTAATTTTGTGCTTTTATAAATAAAGTCATTTCAAATGTTGGATCGCCCCATTAATACTGTAGCTACTAAATTTCTAAATTAATTAAAACTATTTTGCCACCATTGAGTGAATTGTTTTCTCTCTTTTTAATACATGTAGGTTGTATGGAAGAGGAATTAGCAATCATGAATGGTCTTACTGTCAACTTACATCTTTTATTGGTGAGTAGTGTTTAAGCTCTGTAACACTTGATAAGAATGCACCTTTGATTGTCAGAGTTTTTCTTACTTCATGAATATTTTTAGTATTATTATGTGTAAGCAATGACAGAGCTACAGGAGCAAGAGTGGTACATGCTCCTCCCCCCTCCCCATCGAATGGCAATTTTCTTTTTGATGAATAAATGACGAGGAAAGAGTACAACTTTGTCCGCATGGGGAGTGTACTTATCTATGATAAGACTGAAGGTAACAAAGTTTATTGGTCAATAAGTGTATTCTCTGCTTTAGCTTTAAAGATGAAGTTGAGTTCTAGTCATGCGATTGCATTGTGAAAATATCGGTGTGGAATCAACCAGAAAAGGTTGACTTGATCATCTAGCATATAAGAATTTGTGTGTATTGCAAGGTTCTGGAATCATCAAAATGATATGACATTTGGTAAAGTTACAAACACTGTACACAGAAAGATGTATATGGGACTACACAAACACGCGTAAAAAACCTACCCCCAAGTTTTATGATGAACATGACATATTTAGAATATGAAGGCATTTGAAGAGCCATGCTTTTCAGGGAACATGTCTTATCTGATGTTCTTCCCCACTTGCATAATAAGAATAAGATAAAGTTCACAAATTACTTTCACCTCTTCCCAGGACTCAGCCTTCTCTTTAAAAAAAAAACCTTTCATCTGAATTACAAACAACCATCTGATGAAGTTATTTGAAAGGTTGTGTTTGAGGCACAATTGATTTGTGGCTCCAAAAACAAGATTCCATTAAATTTAAATGAAATGTAAAATTCCCCTTTGTGCCCATGTAGAATAATTTAGAAAAGCAGTCAACGTTGATAAATGGTTTTGTTACTGAAACTCATACGTGTACGCTGTAGCTATGAACACTTTTTTGTGTAGTATTCCTTTCATCAAGATAGCCCTCTCTTGCTAGAAAATCCTTGCGTGATCGTGTAAAGATTATAGAAAACAATTTGGCTGCTTTTTGCCTTACACAGGTTTATACTAGGTACATAATTAACATGCATTTTGATGATATTTGTCAGTTCAGATCAAGTAAATTCAGCATCAGAAGTATTCACAGACTTGTCAGTTTCAAATGAAGTTGTATTTGTTTTTGCAAGGTAAACAGCCTCTGTACAGTGCATCTTATAAAAACAGTTTGATTTCTACCTTTTAATGCTTTGTTTGTTTGTTTGTCCTTTGGTAAATCATCTTGCAGATGTCATTTTATCAGCCTACGAAGAAAAGACATAAAATTCTCATCGAATCAAAAGCCTTTCCAAGTGATCATGTAAGTTACTGATGGGGACTGTTAAACAATTACTGACCAGAATCAAAGTTACTGAATATATTAAAATCAACCCATTTCACTTCTTATGTTTACCAAATTACCTAAATGTTCATTATAACCACAGATTACAACCATTAAGAAAAATACAAAACAGTACAAATAATAAAAAGAATTCTAATGACTGATCTCTAATTTACACAAATTTTCTTTGTTGATTAAAGGCAATGTCTTTTAACGGGATGAGAAGGTCAAAACTTGGCACTCCATACATGAAGTTAGTTAGTTTTTATGATTTACCGGCCGCAGAGTACAAAGGAGGGATGGTATGAAGTAAATCAATTTAATGACATGGATTAATTTATTTATGAGTTTTAAAGAAGATGATAAAAGAGAAATTCCACTGTCACAAATAAACCGTCTGAAATTGGAGCATTTTGCATGTTTTTGTTTTTTTCTTTCTGCCAACCCAGTATGCGGTGGAGTCTCAAATACGTCTCAACGGGTATGATCCGGCGACGAGTCTTATTTGCGTGGAACCAAGGAAAGTAAGTGTTAGTCACTATGAACATGATGGACAAAGAATGCGGACAAAATATTCAGTTCCTCAGGTAGACAAAGGAACATCCCTTCACTGCTTTTATGAAAAAAATGTGTAGTACAGTTGTCACATGCATATTCGCCTGTTCTACACATTCTTACATAATAGCTGTGAAGGGATTTTCCTTTGTCTACATGAGGAACTGTATTTTTTGTCCGCTTTTTTTGTACGTCATGTTCATAGTGAGTAGAGCTTTAGAAATTGAACTGATTGAAGAGCATCAACTACCCTCTTAAACACTGTAAACTTCCGACTGTTGTTTCAAATGTGGTCTCAAATATTGAAGACATTGAATTTGATAGCAAAACATTTAGATTTATAAAATGTTTGGTTTGTCCTTTTTATTTGAGCTCAGTAAAATGGTGCAGGTTTGGGTCTGGAATGTAGATCTAGGTAGACTACTCCCAGAGCAAGAGTCAATGAATACTGATGGTAGATTTCATACTATGTACTTTGATAATCCAACTCAATTCCATGAAGACGGAAGAAATCAAACTTCGCTTGAAAGTCTGACTAATTGGTTATTCATAAATGATATTTATGCCAATGATCCACTACCATTTCAATTTTTATTTTGATGCATTCATTTGTTTCATCAGATTATATATGAAGTTCATGTATAACCCTATTATCGGGTTTAAAGGTATATACCAGTTCTAGTCATGCAATCGCATTAACTCTGTGGAATCGATCAGAAAAGGTTGATCATCTTGCATATAAGTATTGGTGTGTACTGCAAGGTTCTGGAATCATCAAAATGATAAGAAATTTGGCCCAGTCTTGGTTAAGTTACAAGCATTTAACTCTGAAAGATGCATATAGGACTATGTGATATCTATCCAGTCCGGATAGATAATACAATTTACCAAATATATCAATTAGTAGGTGGTTTCCCAGAAAAATTTGAATCATCACGTATTACAAAACATAGTATTTCACATGATTGGTAGTAAAAGCTTCCATTTCATTTATTGAAAGGGTGGCGTTTCCAAAACTGGTCTTTACCTTTAATCTACCCTAATAAAGAATTGTATCAACAACAAGTTTGAGAGGCATCACAGAGAGAAACATGTCATTCTCACTAAGTAGTGTAGAGGAGTCGTGGGCTAGTGGACAAGCGAATGGACTTTGGATTGCAAGGTACAGGGTTCAAGCCCGGTGGGGTCACTCAATGTGGCCTAGGGACCGCATGATTGTTACCAAAATCGTGGAAAAAGGGGTCAATTTCAAACAATGTTCGTGGACGAAATATCCCTCGAAATATAGAAAATAGGGGTGCACAGGTGTCCTCGAGTGTGATAAATAGGGTTCAGGAAAAGGGAAAAGAGAAAACCAGGAAGAAAAGAAAAAAAAGGTATAAAATCTTGTCCTTGAAATATGGTAAAAAAGGGGTAAATTTACGAAAGTGTCCTTGCAATCTTATAAATAGGGGTATTCCAAAGTACAATTTTGTCCTTGTTTTGACTTAAAAAGGGGGGTTAAAATTCACAAAATGTCCTTGAAATTGAGCGCTAAAGGGGGTTATTTGCATTTGTGGTATAGTAACGGTCATTCAATGTACGTGTCACCCTCTGCGGGGAGTGACCCCACCGGGGGTTCAAGCCCCTTACACATCACTCAAGGCCTTGCCAAGACATTCATCTACATTTGCCACTCTCTATCCAGGTGAGGTAAAATGGAAAACTGGCAGGAAGTCTATTTGGTAAAATGCTATAAATTGCCATAGGAGAAGCCATGCTGAAGTTGGCTTTATTATATACACCTCTGTCAAGTTATGAAAGACTTGAGCAATTTAAAAGCACCAAATACTATTATTTATTTATTTTTGTATCTTAGGGAGAGTATGATTTAAGAACCGAGGACGTGTTGAGTGTGATTGAGAAGGAAGGGGATAGCATAGCAGTCATCTTGCTTGGAGCCCTGCAGTATTATACTGGTCAGCTCTTCAACATGCCGGTCATCACAAAAGCTGGACATGCAAAGGTGAGTGAGCCAGTGACAGAAATTACTTAGGAACAATGAGCAATTTATCTAAAAGGCATTGTTTAACAATGTTAAAACTGATATGCATGGCTTTACGTGCTATCAGTGTTTGTGATATGGTGTAATATTGAATCCCTAACGAAATCGCACTTCAAAATGATCATGAAGTTCCTCAAGAAAATAAAATCTTTGAGTGACCGGTTTTACCATACTTGTTTTCCCCAATAATTGAATGTGACTGCCAAAATTGAAAGAAATCAACTCAGTCGATCTTGATTTATCCTCTACACAAAGAAGTGAAGAAATAGAAATAAATAATGATAAATAAATAAATAAAGGCGTTGACAGACTACCTGAAAATGAAATGGATATTGAGAAGACATACAACTAGTAGCTTTCCTCAGATTATGCAATCTTGCTGTCTATAATTACTGGCCAAAGAAATGTAATAACTGTTACTACAGGGTATCAAACTTTCATGACTAGTATGGAAAATCTGGTGTGCTGCTTGTTTATCTTCCACATGTGAATACAAAGCCAATACAAGGAACCCACATACAGAATTCCCTCATCAATATATTCAAATCATGTTCGACACAAGATTAAATCTTCAAACTTGTAAGGCCTTGTTGTTTATTGATGTCATCTTCAAAAAAGAAGTGGCATCTCTTGAAAACTGGAAATATTTGCAAATATCAATCAATCCAGGGTTTGAGAAAAACAGGTGCATGTAATCTCCTTTTTTTTTTAATCCTTAAATATTATGCATACTGTAATGCATGCCTGGAGGTAATCATATCTGCATGGATCTCGAAACAGATTAGAATCATGCTGGAATGAGAAATATATTTTCACATGTTACCATAGCATCCTCTCCCACAATGACTTTCGCAATTATGGGATAGGATTTAAAAATGGGTGGAATATCTAGTAAGATTGTCTGTTGGAATCAGCCTTTTGTATTTTCAATGAACCAAAGAGATTTTGACGAAAGGTCTTATTACCCTCACATTTTTTTTTTAAAAAAATAATAATTGTAGGCGTATGCTTCAATTGCTCTCCATCTCTGTTCCCCCACATTTTTTGTGTTTGTTGTTGTTTATTTTTACTTGTATCTTCCTCTTTATTAGTTATTTTTTCTCTCTTTCTCACCTTCTCTGTGCCTCGTATTATTTTGTGGATCTCTTTTTTTACATATATCTTCCATGTCTCTGTGGGTTTTCCTTTGCCTAATATGTAACTGGCCATTAGCATTTTCTAACGACTGATCATTAGCACTCTTTTATGACCAGTCGGTCAGTCTTGTAGATCAAACTTTGTTGATTCTAAGATGATTCTCTGTGGGTTTTCCTTTTGCCCTAGGCATAACTGGTCATAAGCACTTTCTAATGACCAATCATAAGCATTTTTTATGACCTGCCGGTTAATCGTTTCTATGATCAAACTTTGTATTTAGTTGATTCTTAGTTGGTTATCCTTTTGCCTAACGTGTAAATGGTTATTAGCACTTTCTGATGACCGATCATTAGCATTTTCTATGACGAGCTAGTTAATCGTGTACATGTAGATCAAACTGTGTAAATTGATTCTACAGCAATGATATATGACATTAGGATAATTTATCAAGTGACATACAGGCCTTAAATTTCAATATTTTTAGGGCAAGGCCACTTTTCTGTAGGGCGCATTCCTATATTACTAATTGGAAAGGGCACAAAAAATCTCCAAGGCCAATGAGAGGGGCATTGAGGCCAATCAAAAGGGCATCCACGGCATCCTTATCATTAAATGAATGAAATAAAACACATTGTAGGCGCTTCTTCATCATCTCGAGATTGCCAAATAGCCCGCTATTTCTGATTGGGAAAATAATCCTGAAGTTACAAAACGCGTCCTCATTAGCTCGAGATTCAACCTCGAAACTTGAAACTCGACCTTGAGAAATTAGCTCCAGATATTTTGCTCAGCGTTAGCGCATATTGCGAATCTTCAGTCTAGTGAATACGCATAGGACAAATAGCTGGATATTTTGCCAAATAGTGGGATATTTTGCAAACTATGCTGAGATATCTTGGGATGACAATCCCGACCAAATATCCTTCTAATTGCTACTTCGGTCCGATGAAGACACAAATTTGCTGGATAGTTTGCGATCGGGATAGTTCAAATAGCTGGATATTTGGCAATCTCGAGATAGCGAAGACAGGCCTTGTGTCTCTGGGATGTAGTATCATGATCCATCCTCGGTATCTTAAACAGGGTACTGCCTTTGGATGTCTAGACTACCCCAAAGGTACGACTTGTGTGAACAATCCTTACTAATGCCCGCACTGACGTATATTTGTAATTCATTTCTCTCTGTTTACACATCAGGGTTGTTATGTCGGCTTTGATCTAGCTCATGCTGCAGGTAATGTCGAGCTTCACCTCCATGACTGGGAGGTAGACTTTGCAGTCTTTTGTACTTACAAGGTAAGTCACTCCTTGCTCTTCAAAAGACTAGATCCTGGGCATTGTTTCATGAGACTGTCGTAGGTACCAGTTTGCCGACAGCCCTTTCAAACGATGCCCAGATGATTGTAATCCTCTGCTGCTTTTTCAGCATTTTTTTTGTGAAGTTACCAAACAATCACCCACACCTTTTTATGGCAAAAGAAAAGGAACAAAAGAAATACAGAACTGACTGCAAACTCAGAAATACTAAACAAAGGATGTACAGCTGCAGAACACTTCTTCAAACAGATGTTAAATGTGATAAAAATAATAGAAATATTAATGGGTTCTTCCTCTCATGTTAGAACCATAAAGCTCTCTTCTCAATCTCAAGCAATGTGATTCTAGCTCGAGCAACTTATTGTGAAGGCCCTTTATTAAAGAAGATCATCCAATTTGTTTTATACATTTTCAGTTTTCCTTTATTTATACATCTTTGTTTATTCCAGACAATAGTCCAGATTTAACACACACCTTGTTTTACAAAATGAAGCATGGTACTAACAACATGTGTTTCCCCCAATGTAGCAAATACATGTAAACAATCACTGAAGGTTGAATAAGCAAAAAACAATATTACTTAAAGGGCAATCCACCCCTTGTAATTTGTTTATTTGTATACAAGCAGAAACAAATAAAGAATCTGAATGGTGAAAGTTTGAAGTAGATTGGACCAACATTCAGAAAGTTGAGAATGTTTGAAATGCGAGATTCCTACAGCTACGTGAATTTCAAATTGGCAGTTTGGTCAGTGTATTGTGACATTTTCGTAGATAACTCTCCCATTTTGAATATAGTAATTTTGTGTGTTGAAATAAATAGGAAAGTTGAGACATTAGTGATTTAGCCAATTTGAAGAGCCCATACCTATAGTGATTACAACTTTTTGAACAATTTCATTCAAACTTTCACTTTTCTACTTGTTTGATGTTTCTGCTTTCCACTAGAGAAGGTTGCTATCAAGGCTGGATTTTCCCTTTAATATTGGTTCATTATTTGAAGAGAGTGAACTAACTGATTATACCAATGTTGGAGATGAAGAATGAACTCTTTGAATATTTCTCTGTTTCAGTATCTGAATTCTGGTGCTGGAAGTCTTGGGGGTGCTTTCCTTCATTCTAAACTGGCTCACTCCATGGGACCCAAGTATGTGTAGAGTAGTAATGTAGCTTTAAAAAGAGATTTCGGGGCACATATTACAACTGAAGTTTTTAAAAAGAACATAAATGTAGGGGCACACATTTAAACTGAGTTTTTTTTTAAAAAAGACAAACTATTACAATATTTTCAGCTGTTTGGGATTTTATGTATTATCTCAACCATGCATATCTTGAATTCCTGTTTTGAAGATGAAGAAAAAGTGATGTTGTTTTCAACATCAGGGAAAAGAGGACAGCTGTGCATGGCACATAATAGTTGAGTTATGAAAATGGACATGTTCTTGTATAGTTTCAGCTTATCATGTAGATGCATGGAAGGTACATGTATGGCTGGAAAGCAAAGATGCTTTATTCTGTGTCGCAATCATGCTTAAAATGTACTGATCACAAAATTAAATTTTACTCTGTATAGCGGGAGTTCCATATCACAATACACAATACAATTTGAAATGAAGTTTCCCAATCAACGGAAAAACAGCTTGTTAGACTATTTGATATACTCATACGTACGCACTCGCTTAGAATAAGGCCTACATGAAACCCAAGTCTGATTTGGGTTCTGTGTGCAGTGTAATATGTTTTTCTTTACTTTCTTTATACTCCATAACCATTGATCATTAGAGTGCCAGTTTTTTAAAGATTGAGTTTATTCATTCTAGCTGTACACAAATTGTTGTTTTAGGCAGTTGGTACACTTCGACTCTTAATTTGCAATGCATCAAAACCCTCGACTCCTACATCGGTGAAATTTATGATTTAAAAAAATCATGAAAGTCTCATTTACTTTCCACAAATGCTTTAATTACAAACAAATACATAGTTGAATAGTGACAGTAGTATATTACATGTATGTGTAGTGGTAAAAGGCATTGCAGAGAGAGATGCAGAAACCTCTTGAATATAATGGGCTATTTGAATTTTGTATTTTTGTTATTCTTATTATTGTTGTTGTTTTTGGTCATTGTAATTGTTGCTTTTGTTATTATCGTTATTATAATTATCATTCTAATTATTATTACTTTTATAATTACTAGTAGTATTAGCATTAGTATTAGTTTTAGTAGTAGTAGAAGTAGTAGTAGTAGTAGTAGAAGTGTTATTGTTATTATTATAATTGTTATCTTTCTTTCAGATTAGTTGGATGGTGGGGCCACAAATTTAAGAGCAGGTTTCAAATGAATAATGGTGAGTATAGAATTAAGCTTTTGAACATTTTCTTTGAAAGCATTGGATATGAATGAGATATATAGCACATGGACGTGTGTGAATGATAGACAAAATGGAGGCTTTATTATTAATCTATGGTTTCATCTACATGTATGCATTTTTCCTCGATCACCCCAGTGGCAATTTGAAATTTCTGGAGGGTGTTTCACAAAGATTAAGATCGACTTTGAAGTTGGACATAACTATGGCAGGCCCTCCATGCCACTGATGCCACTGATTGCTCTCACCATTGGTCTCTCAATTCAGATCTTTGGATAATATTTTTTCCTTCAAGAATGAACTATCAAAAATGTCAATCCTGTAGATTTGTGACCATGATATGTATGTCCCTTGAGATACATGTACCAATGCCAGTAAACGGTGTCCAACTTAAAGTCGATCTTAGTCTATGTGAAACACCCCCCTGGACTTTGAGCAGATGTTATCATGCAGTTATTTGCATTTTCAACCCATGAGGCATATACAGATGTGGCATACATGTATACATGTACTTAGATGCATGTGTTTGGAATGGCATTCATTTACATTGATGCATGTGACATACACAGACACATACATAAGAATGATGAAATGTAAGTTATGCATGTACAGTCAACCTTCTCTTTGATGGTCACCTCTCTATAAAGGCCATATGTGAAGAGTGGCAAAGTATTTTGTCTCCCTCTAGAAAGAAATGTGTGTTGTAGAACCTGCCTAGAGAGGCCACCTGCCTATAGAGGCCACTATTTAATGTTTATATAAATGTACAAATACAAAGAATTGTTAATATCTGGGGCCTGTTTCATAAAACTTGTTATCTATAACAACTGCTAAATTTCAATGACAAATTCGTTCTCAGCCAATCAGATGCCAGGATTCAGTAGCTTATAACAGTAGCTTATAACTTGTTATTGGTATTGAGTTTTATGAAACAGGGCCCAGATGAGTCTCTTTAAAGTATTTGTTTTCATATGGAAACCGTGCTCCACAAGAAATGAAACTGTTGCAAGTAACAGAAATAAATCCAGTTACTGGGAATGTTAACCTTTTACAATTCTTTATATTCAATTTGATACTTGAATGTCTTTGTCCTTCATAACCTATGTCCTTTTTTATTGTTTTAATTTTTACCTTATTAAAGCGAATAGCTCTCCATTTAAAGTGTCCAATCCATCATGCCCGCCTTACATAGGGACAGGGCCGGGATACTGCCATGTCTTACCATCCAGTAAATATAAACGTTTTTATGATGTAAAAAAACGTTTAAAAAGTCGTTAGAGTCAAACTGTGCATGTACATGTTTGTCTAAATATAGGGAGTTCCCATTTTTTACGTCACAATGCTATATGAGTACAGTTGTATACCAAGTCTTGATTAGTTAGCGTGTGAGCAAAACTTACATGAAATGTATTTGTAAGCACCCTTCTTATTGGCTGAATTGGAATCAGTAGATGGTCATCAATTTCTACGTCTGTTATTTGGGTGCACTGTGACAGTCATTAGCACGCACTAGAACTTGTCTGTGTCTCTTCATTGTTTGTATTGTCGCAAATGTAGAGAAAAAATAGTATAATAAGTGTTGCTTGGTTTTCTTATGTCACTGTGGTTCAAAGTATGGTCATAATTGAAGTCAAAGGTTTTGTTAAAATTTAAGACCATGTTGGAAGTGGAAAAGGAAGTACCCGTAGATGAATTATATATCAACAGAAAACTTATAAGCCATAGATTACAAAAAATATAAGTTGCATGCTATGTTAGTGTTTGTCAGAAGAGTAACAGCTGTCTGAAAATTTGAATATGAAACCTTTGAAAATCAGAAGTTGTTGACCTAAAAGCTTGCTGTCGAATTGATGACATCATCTTATGTGGAGTATGCATATTCTCAATGACTTTTCATCAACTAAGCATGGCTGATCCTCAGCTATATAGACGAACCGATTCTGGGTGCATATGTTGTCACCATATCTGAGGCAAATTTGACCCCTGTTGACCCATAATTTGGAGGGGTGCAGAAAATGCTTTTATGCATATTTAATATACCTTCATGTTTTTATTTGACTAGTATTTTTTAGTATTGAATGTGCTCTTGCTTTGCACAGCACCTATTGCACTTCTTACATATGCAATGTATGCACATATGACCTTTTGCTTACTGGTATATTGACTTATTTACAGTGCTTTATTTAAAGCCTGGATCAAATTGTTTTCAAAGTCATGTTGAAAATCCATTGGGGGCCCCCCCCCCCCCTCCCACCCACACCCCACAAATACATGTACAAGTAGCTGTTCAGGCATATCAAATTGATGTACAATAGGCCATTTTCGTAATGTAACCCAAATTAATGCATATACTCGTCAGTGAAGTGCCTTAATTGTACAAATTATTTCATTCACCTGTCACAATGATGATTGTATTTCGATAGTCAGATAAATTTTGATAAATTTCAAATAGCGCTTACGGCCATACAATGGTACATGTAGCTGCGACCATGCAAATCTCAGAATATATAGTTGTGGTATGTAATTTCCAAACAGGAATAGCCAATTGGTCGTTTTTAGTCAAGAAACATTGTTTGATGGCTTAATTAATATTTTGACCTTGAGAGGGAGCTATACAACTTTAGAGTTGATTTACAATTTCATAACTTTAGACTCGATTTTAAAACACGACGACGATTACTGAATATTGTAAGGTCGCATATGCTTCCAATATGTTCAAGTGAACCTAATTCATGACCCCATACCAAAAGTTTGTATTACTTTTAACAGGTAAATGAAATAATTTGTAATTTTGTGCATTTGATTACATTACAAAACTGTTCTATCATTGTGGGATAGCCCAAACTCCCAAAGTCAAATGGAGCAAGTTATGTAGTACATTGTATCGGTAATAAAAGTGTGTTATGAAAAAGTAGAAATGTCTTTAAATTAAATGTGATATTTTGGTAACAAAAAAACAAAATATTGATTGGCTATACCTTTGTCAAAAGGAATGCCAGAGGAATAATGTAAATACCGGTAAGCCACCTCAGACATAGCGCACTTCTCCTGAGGTCCCATTTTGTAAAGTTTAGAATAATCACTGCCAAAGTGATGGAGGTACTTCATGCATGCCTTTTATATGCCCTCTTTAGAAGACCTCTTTCACCTGTGGAACAGATAATGTGCTGATGGTGACTAAATGAATCATCACATAACTATCATGAGCACGAATCTGGTATTTGTCTCGATGGGTTTTACAGTTTGTTTCAGCTTGATTCATGTGCAATTGATTTTGACAAATTACCAACATGTAATTTTGTGTAACGTACTACATTTTCATCCTTTGCCTGTTAAAGAAGTTGGTTCTCAAATTCATAGGTGATTCCAATTGATTTGGGGGTAATCTAGGTTTAAAAATGCTGGCTCCTTATTGGACTGCTATTTATTTACACATCTTATTTTGTGATGTTGTTTCTTTCCTTTTGAATAGAGCTGGAGTTATCTCCAGGCATTGCTGGCTATCGCCTTAGCAACCCCTCCATCTTTGCTTCATGTCCTTTAAGAGCTAGTCTCGATGTAAGTACTGGTATTAGATTATGCCTAAATTACCTTTTTTTTTAATGGTTGCAAAATAAAAATATTTTACACTATTGAGTTGTATTAAATATCAAAAGGGTCGCATCTGAAGAGCATCAAATGGTTTCCTTTGCCCGTCACCGTTTACAATTTAAATCCTGTTTTCATGCACTTCATCTCAAATTGAAATAATGAAAGCTGATATTGTCTGAGGTAACCTACTGATGCACTTCATTTTATTGGCAAAATAAACAGGAAAATAATTGTATGTCAATTTGTTTTTCTTTCTGTAAATGTAATGTGGCTTCGTATTCAGTGAAAATGTTTTTGATAGGTATTTTAATGTTCTCTTTCTATCTTTCTCTCTTTTCTTTCTTTCTCTCTCTCTCTCTCTCTCTCCCTCTCTCTGTCTCTCCCTATGTCTGTCAGACTCTTTTTCTCTCAATATTTGCATCATTGTTAAGTATTCCCTGATGGGTTCACACAGTAACTTGCAGTATTATTTCCTTGTCATCCATATATTTGGATACAAAAATTGATTTGATAATCTAATCATTGAGAAACAATACTACTCTGCCATCATTCATTAAAGTAAATAAAGGCTTAAATAAAGTTTTTGTTAGGCCCCCCAAACCCCATTTCATCAAATTTATTTGGTTTTAGGAGAGTAATTAACAAATAGTTGCACATTCTATGAAGCTGCTCTCACGTTTTAGCCAGAAAGGACCTTTAGCCTTGATTTCAGATTTGTTTTAGATTTTCCGCAGATTCAAATTCCTTGGAAATTGATGAATAGAACATCAGTATAGCTGGCACATGTTCTTTTTGCTGTACTGGTGGAGGAGTACAAGAACATGCGTCATACGTTTCATGTCAAGTCCCCCATTTTTGCTACCCAAACTGAATATAATCCTATATTTCCTTGTCGCGTAGGTGTTCCGTATGACCAGCATGGCCGAGCTCCGTGCCAAGTCGATGGTCCTGACAGGGTACCTGGATTACCTCTTAGGTCATCACTTTGGTAAGAACAGCGCCCATCGGAAGAGCAAAGAGTTCATCACCATCCTGACCCCGTCCAACCCCGAGGAGAGGGGGGCCCAACTGTCCCTCTACTTCTCCATCCCGATCAAGAGGATCCATAGCGAGATGACCAAGAGAGGCATTGTGGTAAGTGATGGTTGAGTGAGTAAGGATATCGTCAGTGATGTGATGGAACTGCGTTGCTCGGTTTCCAGCACATTCTGTAACATGAATAATTGTGCAGCTAAGGTCCAATTTGATGTTCAGATAAACCGGTGTATAAAGGCATATCTGCAAAAATAGTGTTTCAAGCAACCTATGAAAGGAAGGTCATCGGTGCCTGTATTAATACAGTAAACAGTTTTCCTGATTTTGTAAGAAGGCTGTTTAACCCCATTTCTGATGGTGTGGTGGTGATATGTATGAACTCCAGCAACATTTGCTCTAGCCTTTATTTTGTCAATGACAAAGGGTTAGCATACCTGCCAACCCTTCCAAATAATTCAGAACTTTATGATTTCCTGGATTTTGGGGACCTGAAAATTCAGAATATTCTGATTTTTCATTGTTCATTTTTTTTTTAAAATTGTGTACTAAAGCCAAATTAAGCTTGTTTTATCATGTGCCCCGATTTGAGAGGTCACTAACTCTTTAACTCTTATACTTCAACACACAGTTAACACCCTTGTGGTTCTGAACAGATGATATAATTATTATTATTTATCATGATGTTGGAAATGTCCAGGTGGGCTGACGAAGGCTGTAGCTCAACAGCTAAAAGTTTTTGGGACAATTTATTTTTTTTGTATTGAGATCAAAAGTTTAAACCTCAAAAACATTTATATAGCCAATGCAGGTGAACTTTCATAAAAATATTCTTGCTATTCTTTCTGGTTTTTGTCTTTGTTCATTTATTGCATCAGTGCGATGAGAGGAAGCCCAACGTGATTCGCATTGCTCCTGCTCCCATGTACTGTAACTATATGGACGTCTGGAAATTCATGGAGGCTCTTCAAACCATCATGGATATTGCCGAGAACCAGCCCGATTTGGACTCGGAGCTTGATTGATAGAACCGGTCTGATC
>BEXV01001928.1:31095-41763 GCA_003118195.1 Hemicentrotus pulcherrimus | reverse complement strand
GGGGGGGCATTTCACATAACTTGTCATCAGTGACAAATTACAGTTTTTGCTAAAAGCTACTGAAGTCCTTGCTTTTAATTGGATATCAGCATATTTTTCACTGATTTTTGTCATTTGTCATTGAAAAAAGGCTTTGTGAAACGGGTCCCCGTAGCTTAGTCCTCTCCTGTGGATTCTGCACTTTCTCTACTCGGGCATGATTCGGGTTTTGTGAATAATCAGCATGGTACGCGTTATCTTAAGTGTGATGACGAGAATAAAATGAAAGAATAATTTAAAAATACACATTATAATCATCATCAATCATTATTTTCATTTGAATACTACCTGTGACCGTCTGTCTGGAAGAAATGTCTAAAATCCGCTGCTCGTTCACTTCTCTGGCTTGCAAGGTTTTTTTATCCAAGAAATTCTTCTCACGAGTTTCATTTCTACTGTACAAATCAGATGCAAATTAGAACGCTGTGACCTTTACATTTATATTCACAAATCAATATTCCTCTGCTGACGTATTATTAAAAGCTATGAGATGCCGATTCTTTTACAAGACTTGAATATAATTCTATGATCTTAATCGATTTGAATGACAGAAGAAAATAATGAATCAACATATCACTGGAATCACGTAAAATTTTCGCTAATCAAATTACTGTGGATTCAGATACTAAATAAACTATAATAAGGCTCATAACACTGTTCTAGGTGAATTTTTATTCAAATTTTCACAAATGCAGCAGCTTTTACATACTTTGTGCAATAATGTGCACACCGAGTCAATAAAGGAATATCAATAGATCCACACAGTAAGTCACTGTTGTATGCACTAGCCTATCACAAGCATTAATTCTAATTCATAAGAGGATATAATCCTCGATTTTATTTAAAGGTTGCAATTCTAAAGTAGTTCAGTTTCCTTTGAACAAAGGATTAGGTCAGGGAAAGGAAGTTAAAAGACGTATAATTACTGAACCCACCTAAAAAAAAAAAAGGATTGGTCCTCTAAACTGCAAAACGCTAGCTCATCACTTTATGAATATAATTGATTCCAAATTGAATACATACTCGATTCCAGTGCGAAAGAAATCCAAAACTTCTTCGGATTACTAAATCTATTTTAAGATAGATAATTAGATGAATAAAATAATCAGTTTAATAAATTCAAATCTTAACCTACTAAACAATCCAAGATTGAATTATGTCAAGCATTAGATTACTCTAAGAAAAATATTACGTATACAAAAAAGAAGTTTTACACTAATTAAGTGGATCGGTACAAGCATGAACAGTATTAAAAGTGTATGAACACATCTGAAAAGAGTTCTAAAACCCTAAAGATTAAGTGGGTGCAATGTCATTTATGATAACTCTAAATAAATGATAAAGACGACAATTTGTTTCTTTAAATGAGACTAATTCACAATTGCAAAAAATAGAATGTGGTGTTCCATTGTTATTCATAATATACATGATTTTCTCCTACATCTTCATCTTTATTCTGGTCGCGGATGATACAAATTTTTTCTTTTCACACCCAGATCTCATATCATGTTGCATATACCAAAACCGAACAACTTAAACAAGTTACACAGTGAATAATAGCTAATTTATGATATTTATCAAATCAATAAAGCCCGGCGACATAAATTTAGACGGTATTCCGCTTGAAGAAGTCTATTGTACTAAATTTTTTGATGTCCATGCCGAAAACAGACTCACATGGAAAAATCATGTTAATTCTATGTGCAAAACAATCTCACGTATAACGTCGGTGTGATAAACTTGCATATTAATACCTTCCCTCTTTCACCCTTCATAATGCTTACCTAAGTCTCACTTTACCTGATTTAAACTGTAGTAGTCCTGGTTTGGGGTAGCACTCATTAGTCGCTTTTACACAATATATATATAGTTCCAAAGAAATCCTTATAACTGATTTTCAACCTCTTTAATACCTTTATGTCCGCTACAATTATACAATAAAAAAAAGTCTACCTTTAGTATTCGAACAGATATTTCATAAAAACCAAACGATTCAAAGCTACCACACTTGGCGTTTCAATGCATTTCATTTACCGTTAATGAAAACTATTCTACTCCAAAATATTGTTGCTTTCACCGTCTTGACACTTTGAAATACCCCAATGATACCATAATCAATGCACCATGCCTCCTTTCCTTTGAAAAAAAAAACTGAACCGGTTCCTATCATCGGGCCTATTATCATCATATCAAGCCCCATTTACTTATAAAATGTACCCCAGCTGAAACTAATACTTATTTACAAGATAGTAATCAATCGAACAATCTAATCTTGGACCTTTCATCCCTCTTGTTCTTTTGTTCTCTCTCGTTTCACTTCTCTCTTTTTATCCTTCTCCCATTAATTTATCTGCCCTAGTCCTTGTTTTTGCCTTTTTTTCCTAGTCTTTGCTTTTGTCTTTGCCCTTGTCGTTGTCCCTGTCCGTGTCCTTGTCCTTGTCTTGACTTTGTCATCGTCTTGAATTTGTCCTTGTCTTGACTTTGTCATTGTCTTGCATTTGTCATCGTCTTAACTTTGTCATCGTCCTAAATTTGTCATCGTCTTGACTTTTAATCGTACCATTTGACGTCATCGTTTTTAAATTTCTATTTATAAGCCTATGAAAATATGCAACTACTAAATTTATAAGATTATGGAGTCGTCGACCGCTCGTGTGTGTTGGAGCGTAGTCGTCTATCCCCATGCACATGTTCTACTCTACTGTGTTTTTCTTATACCTATCAATGCTGATACTTCCGAGCAGTGCATGTTTGTATTTTCTTATATTTTTTTCTTTCTTTCTTCCTTTTTTTTTCCTTTTTGAAGCTTTGTCTTTAGTGGATCTCTCAATTTCCATTAAATTTCGACTTAATTAAAAATAATGTTATGCTTAAATATTTTTTTGTATCCTAAACTGCTTTGACAACTTATCAACATTAGACGTTATATAATTTCAAATGAATATCATTTCTTATGTTTTGTTGCAAATGCCATTTTATATCAAGATTACGTAAGCATTATGTTCATGCTTTGATTGATTTTATCGAAATACAATTAGGCCTATTTGAATTGAAAAATTAATTGTGAATTGAGGCTTCCACAATTCAGAAGCTCTGCTTTTCAACTCTCTATTTCTACAAAATATCGATCAAGTTTCAACTGTATTTTATTTTATTCTACTTTTCCTTTTCCAATGGTATCAATTTTCGTATCTTTTTGTTTTAAATGCAATAATAATTTGTATACATTTTGCATAATATTTATCATCAGAGAGTCGCGATGGCTCAGAGGTAGAGCAGTGGTCTTGTAACTTGGGGATCCCGAGTTCGAAATCAAGTCGCTGACTCAAAAGGTCTAATTCGAGTCATCAAGTATTATCCTAAACTACACATGTACAACTGAAATGGCCAGGAATATGGCAGGAATAATTATGATAAAACAAAGTATTCCTATTAGAGAAAAAAAAAATACCGGTTCGTTTATAATTGTAAACGTACAATTGAAAGACGTTTATCTGACGTTTATTTCAATCCATCGTTTTGTTCAACTATTCTAAATGCTGATTAATGCGAAAGCGAGGAACTGCTTTTTTCCTGAACATAGTGGAGGGAGGGCCTGTCTTTTAATCGCCAGGGCTGGGATAAGACGTCCAAGTTTATCTTCTTACGTGATGGTACATCGGCCTGCCGTGAAAGAATATCTACCTTCTAATTAATCCTTATCCCGACTAACCATGCTTACAACCGCCTGCTTGCTCTTCTCATTTCCGGGTTTCTTTGAAGACATGTGGATGATGGTGTACAGATAGGGGTTCAGAGATGAGTTGATAGGCAGAACGAAGACCACCAACCAGGCGTAGATGTCGGGTGTGACATCGACCCCGACCGTCTGGACTAGGACGCCGAGGATGATGATGGGCATCCAACAGCAGAAGTCGGTGCCGACGATCAAAAACATCTTCAGAGCCATCTTGATCTCGATGGCTGCTTCAGACTTCCGTCCGACCTCGGCTTGATCCAGTCGTATCTTAATGAAGATGACGATATAGGAGAGAAGGATGACGATGAAGCTGACCAGGTTGACACCAAGGTACAGGACGATGGAGTACTGCCACGTTGAGACGGTGGATCCCGAGGCAACGTTGTAGATCACCGTGTTGTATTGAGCAGACGAACGCTGGTCAATCTCAGTGGAGATGTCCGTCGATTTCCTGATGAATGGGAGACCCACGCAGACATCACTGAGGCCGTATGCATCGTGTCTGATGTTAATCAAAAATACACCGATAAGACTTAGAAAGAGGGCGACTATCCAGATGCCAGCCAGAGCAACGCGAGCAGATGCGATGCTTAGGCGATGGCGGCTGAAGGGGAACATGATAGAGATGAAACGATCAGCTGTTATCAAGGTCAAAAGAAAGACCGATGCTTCGCTACTCAGGACAGAGAGGAACCCTGCAACCTGGCAAGTGACACTGGACCGCCACTCATCGGCCCTACCTTCCCAGAAATAGGACTCTCCGATGTAGATGTCCATGACTGCTATCATCATCATGTAAACGCCCATTAAGAAGTCGGACACTGCTAGGTTGGTGATGAACATGGACTGTATCTTAGCAACCGTTGTCAGGGGAGCACTCCGGATCCTCAAGGTGATGACAAAGAAGTTACCGAAGAGAGCGCTCAAACCAAGGATCCATATGAAGACCTTGATTGTAGTGTTCTGGAGAAACGTCTTACGGCATGTGAAGAGAGGATGAGGAGGTTCCTGCACAACGCAGGTTGCTTGCTCGGGTAACATGCAACACAAACGCTGGTCATACACGTATCTATGAATTAAGGTGATATAAGAGAAAATCATCAGCTGGATCATTACATTCACAAGATGATTATCAATCTACTACTAAAACGCTTTGGTAGATAGTGATGTGCATGTATTTAAACAATATAATTTCAGGTGGATGGTATTAAATGTTAACAAAAAAAGGTCAGCCCCCTTGCTTGGTAAACAAAACGCATTTCCGAGTGAAACTATATGGTATGAAATCTTAATCATTATTTTGTTTGCCCGGAACTGAATCCAGGGACTGCCAAAAGGTTGGTGTAGACCTATCTGTCAATGTCTAATATGTTTTTGACACGTCTTCATGTGTGATAAAAGTCGACTAAAGCGATCTGTTGCATGTTCTAAAAATCAACGAAAGCGGAAACGGAGCTTTCACATCCCCGATTTAAGACGTTTACTCAAATGACAAGTGAGGTTGCCGAACAATACCGTTCTTACCACTGACACCTACGTTTCATAAGAGCAAAACACTACGTTAATCGATGGATACTTACAAAGCCTTCAAGGAATCCAGACCATCGAATATACCGGGGTAAAGGAGGTAAGGTTCTGTATTCAGCGATGACAGGATTCTGGAATACAAATCCATAATGATAAAATTAATGTTGAATCTAAAGAGGCACTTTAAAGAGTAAGTGGTAGAGAGAGTGGGGTAGGGGTGGGGCGAGCCACTGATGGGCGTGGTATCTGATATATGCACCGAGCACGCACACATTAATACTACACGCACACACATCAACACACACACGCACATTTTACCGAAAATGACCGTATGAAAATAAGACTCTTGGTTTAAAGGTAACTTTGTTCCTGCTTGAACCGTTGCATTGTATTATTTCAATTCAATGAAATCATTTCTTCTCCTTTTTTGTTGGTTATGGGAAAACTGTTTACATCGACGATGAGAAATAGTGATCGTACACATTGTAGAAATCAAAAAAAGAAAAAAGAAAATTAAAATGTAATTAGACCTACATCACTAAGAGTATATATATTTCTTCATAAACAGGCATGGCATAAAACTTACAAGTCAGATACCGTAGATAAGTTCTGGAAAGCCCCTGGTTCAATGTACCTGAGTTGATTGTTGTTAAAATTGCTGTACAAAGCAGAAAATAGAATATTAGACTACCTGGAAATGTACATCAAGGGACACAATTCTGGAAATTGCTATTTTAAAGAGGGGGATTTATTGTTGTGTACTCAAGGTCGGGCAGGAAGGGGTAGAACGGGCCGCTACTCCCTCTTTCTTTGCACCCCGACAGTGTTGGTCAAGATCGTAGATTAAATGATATGTATATCTTTCGTTTGAGGAGGCGCGTTGGCTCAGTCGGTAAAGCGTCTGCCTGTTGAACATCGATCGTGGATTAGAATCAGACCAAGTTTTATCAGTGTGTTAACGCGACCCTCACCGTTTCATGAAGTGGAAAACTCTCCGTCCCTCGGAAAGGACAGGACGTTTGATGGAGGCCCCGTTCAGACGATAGGTCCCACACATTTACACGTTAAGAACTCAATACTATTCCAATATCTACAATAAGAGTAGGGGGAACCCTGGTGTAGTGGTCCAGCTGCACATCCCAATGAGTTATGTTAGGAGCTAAGACCCGAGGATTAAGCGACTAAGTTCGATTTCCCCCTCCCACTGCACAAGTGACGCCAAATTTTAGTAACATATTTTGTTGAAATCATCGACACTAACAAGTTTGGAAGGCAGTTCATTCATCATTCTGAACTAATCAAAATTGACACAACATTTTATCGATGACGACTCTCTTATAAAAAAACCCCCAAAACAATGCTTGACATCGTAAAATCTCTCGGAAGTTTTTTCATTAAATACATTAGAAAACTTACAGAAATGAAATGAAAGAAAAGAAGAAAAAAAGGAAACCTTTGATTATTCGACCTTGAACAACAATGCGTATACATCAATATAATTATGTGCCTGCCAAGAATGAAGAGATATCAAATTCTGTTTTCTTCATCTCCTTTTTTAATAATAAAAATACGAAAGATTGACCCATGATGAATGAGAACATAACAATCAATGATTATTAGACGGAAAGATGTTGTCAAATTACCAAACTACTTAAATGAAAGGAAAGTTATTGATTTTTTTTATTCCGTTCAGCTCATTGAACTTTGATTGCTTGGTTTTTTTTGTCACCATCTTCAATACACATGTCCTGACCATTAAAATTATTGGTTTGATTGAGATACAACTATTAAACGGTTTTAATAATGAAAGTAAAAAGAGGATAAGATTTTACGAATAAAAGGCGATGAATGCAAAAAGCGTAAAATTAAATTTGACATGATCGATGAGGTTGCATGCAGGGTCTTGTATTGTTCATTATTATTATCGTTATTAAACAAAATCTACTTACATTCTTTGCACGTTTGTCAAACCGATAAACATCGAAGAATTGATTGAAGTCATCAAGTTTCCATGCAACAGGCTTGAGTTTGACGTTATGGACAACGGGTCAAGGACATAGAGACAATGAGTGTCATATGTGACATTGACAGAGATCAAATGACACATAGAGACAAAGGGAGGGGATGAGAGAGAGAGGGAGAGGAAGAGAGGGGGTGGGAAAAATGAGTGACAGAGAGAGGGGAGGGGGACAAGAGAGAGAGAGATGAGGGAGAGAGAGGAGAGATAGAGAGATAGAAAGAGGAAGAGAAAGATGGTGACGAGGGAGGGATAGAGAGGGATAGAGGGGATGGAAGAGAGACCAAAATACAAAGAAGAAGAAAGAAAGCAAATCATATTTTTTTGAAGTAAAGCAGTTTCTTTGATTTCGTTGATAGATCTATACAGTTTCTTACACAATGAGGCAAAACTACCTAACGTGAAGAACTTGCTGCTGATCTTATAATCTTATGGTCACAACGATACATGTATTATTCCTTTTGAATTTCTTTAAAATGCACATTGGCATGATATTGGACATTAAATCTAATTATGTCAGAAGGGCCGAGGTCGATTTTTAATTTTTTTTTTAAGGAGGACTTTAAAGCCGAATTTTAGGAATCTATACCCAAGCAGTGGAGACTAACATTTATAAAGAGTGCATGTGAATGAATGCATCTTGTTATAAAAAACACCATGAGTGGTGGAAAAAAGGTCGAGAAGTGGTATAAGCTTGAGTCCATATAGCAGAAATGTCTTTGAAACGAGCCGTGATCTGCTCAAAAGAAGAACTTTTGAATTACTGAAGATTTTTATCGCCGATGCTCCTACAAAGAGCAAGGGTGTAAAAGAGAGAATAATCATTAAAATGGATGAACATAATATGAATATCATCTTTTGAGAGCCAGAAGGGTGTTAGCAACTCACACATAACATAAACCTTACGCCTTTCTGGCTCCAAGTGGAGGATATGTATGCCTATGTTGATTCAAGGACTACGCTTTAAAAGCGTGATCCGCAAGCAGATTTGATACCTACCATAATAGAGCACGACAACAAAAATCGATCGCTTTTAAATCATGTCCTTAATACTGGCGTTTCCGTGATTTCATCGACCCAAAATTATATAGATAATCTTGAATAAAAGGTTTAGAAGAAAAGAAAGTTTACAGACGAAGAAAAGTAGAAGAAGATGAAGAAGGAAAGAAACTCACTATCGTTCTAGTGTTTGGCCTACGTCTTGGAAGGCACCAGGTCTGATATGGGTTATTGTGTTGTTTTCTAGGTCTCTGCGTGAAAAGTGGAACAGTAAAAATAAAAATAAAAAATAAAAAATCATCCATGATTCGGTTTGAAAAGACAGCCTCCGAATTTCGATCAAAGCCCTTGAAAGAAAAAAAGCCATGTATCTAAAACATGTTGCCGTGGAACTACATCAAAGAAAATGTTGAATTCTATACAAACCGTTGTGAATATTATTATATATACTTAGTTTGATATGTTTTCATCTATAAAATGCTATGAAATACCAGTAATAACGAACTTTTATATTCGGGGTTTATATTATAAAGCGCCGCAAGATGTTGCTTCCCAGATTCCACTTTGATTTACGTATTAAGTCGGCTATTGAGTGTACTAAGTATTCAGTGTATTATTAAACATATTTAGTAATTAAGTGTAAAGAAGATGGCATTGTGATGTGGTGCAATTCATTTTGTTAAGGTTATTCATGATTTGATGAAGCAATAGTATTTCACGCAAAAATATACCCCGAAATCCCGAATAGAGCTAATAAATGATTGAAATCCCCCATTAAAATTCAATTTTTAAATATATGTATATATTTGTATAGCAGAATAATCAATGTGTTAAAGCGTAACAATTCTTGATATTCATGTATACCTTATTTCACTTACATGGACTTGATACGTTTTAGGTCTTTAAAACACCCCTCATTGAATTCATGAATCGCGTTTATTTCCAAGTACCTTTAAACAAAAGAGAAATACATTAGTTTTGAGAATAGACAAACAAAAAGAGGAGTACGAGTTTCCTTCCATCAGAAAGCAGAAAGATCTATTGTGCTATACATAAAACCACTTGTACTTCTGAACAAGAATAGCTTCGAAATCAAACATTTAGTACATTTATCAAATTAATATCAGAGAAATAATAATAATTTATTACAACGGCAGCACCAACAAGCAGTTCAATAATGATCATAATGATGATGATTATCATCATAATGATGATAATAATAATCATGATGGTAAAAGTGATAACGATAACAATAATAATACTTACATTAATAATGAGCAAAATATCAATGAGGATAATGATAATGAAATTATACTTATAATAATGCCCATACTAATGGTCCAATACCAATACTAATAATTGTATAAATAATGAAAAATATCTTCCGTAGGCCTATATAGTGAATGAGAGACCTGGCCATTGGCAAGATTGCTATCGTGATCATTGGGATTGTCTCAACTAATTTGTTGACTTTCTATCCTTCTAGGTCTGAGCAGGGTATGTTAGTTTCTGAGTATGTTACATTTACCCTCAATTATTCAGGCTTAATAAAGATTGCCTTGGTTAAACGTCTGCTTGACGAAAGCTATGTTGGGCAATGGAAATGATTTTATGAAGTTTGTTTGGCTCCATTTGGAGGAAATCTTTTCTGGTATAGTAATATTAATAAAATAGATTCCGAAGTTGCACAGTCTTGGGCCTCTGTAACACTCGATACGGAAATCAGTTCGTCCCATATCAGATGACAAAATATATGGAACAACACTTTGTTTCGTGGAAACAAAAAAGAAATTATACATAAAGTCGTGGTATGACAAAGGAAATTGTAATATTTTTACCTTCTTTCAATTTAGAAACAAATATAAGTTTGAATAGACCTAATAGCTCAAGAGGAAATGATTGAAAATTAATCTGGGACTGCCTAATCATTAGAAGGTATATTGCGGATATCTCACATTTCATTTTGGGGGATAAAGTTTTTTTGGATAAATTAATTTATTAGTGGGATTTTTTGGAAACGTTGGATTTCGATTCAATTTTATTATTTTATATGCCAAATACAACATATTTTCCAACAAATGCAAAAATAGCGTACTCTCACTAAATTCTTTTAAATGGTATTATCGTGGAAAAATAGTGTGTTGCTTTTAAAAAAAAATACCAAAAAAAATGTCTTGTATAATTACCTATATTCTTGTCGTTGACTCTATTCGTTATATTATGTATGTATAGTTATATGTGTTTTGTTATGTTTTGCAAAGTCGAAAACAATATTGAATAAAGATGATTTTATCAAAGAAAAAAACTACTTATTATAACAACAAATATTAATCAACAATAATAATAA
>BEXV01001928.1:11994-29058 GCA_003118195.1 Hemicentrotus pulcherrimus | reverse complement strand
GGGGGGGGGGGGGGGGGGTCAGTGTATGAATAACAAATAATTATGCATGTGTAACATGTCACAAGTCTAATCCATTGAATACTGTCTGGACACGATGTCAATTGTTCTCACCTAAAGCGAAATTGCAATCATAACCCTAACCCTAAATCTCTGACAAGGTACAGCTCGGAGCAATTACCGCCAGAGGAAAATGTCAGATCACCCACATCCTACAAACACACACGCACACACACACACACACACACACACACACGCATACACACAAACTCAAAAGGGCGCGACATGCGCTTTACATCATTATGATACGTTTACAACATTCAGTTAACATTTATTTCCTTTTTGTAATAAAAATGGACATAGAATTAAATATATTTACAATGTAGGCAGGAGGCGAAACTCTTTAAAAGCACGAGGCATGTTATAAGGTCGCCATAACAATCTTAATTAATAAGTTACAAAATAATCAAAATTTGCATTAAATTCCTACAAAATACCAACAACAAAAAATAAAAAATAATGCCACAGTAAATTATACAAAGAAAAGAGAGAGAAAAAAATAAAGGCCGTCATTAGAACAGCTTGAATTGAGGCTCTAAAGAATTTTTGATTTTTGTTTGCTGTAGGTACAACTTTGAGTAAATACAAAGTAATCATTACTTTTGTCATGACCTACCACAATTGTATTCGTCGTCTCCCTGAGGGCAGTCATACCAGCCATCGCATAAGTACTCGATCAGCAGGCATATATCAGTTCCATTACATTGGTAACCATGGGCTGGACAATCTGCGGAGAGGTCGGATGAATACGTAAATAAGTCGAAACATTGGAATCAACTCTCGCTCTGTGAAAGCATCATCATTTTAAGAACCCATGATCCGGACTATGATGTGTATGATGATCATCATCATCGTTATTTATAGCTTGCTCGTCGAAATTGGGATAAAGATAACCGAAATCATCATTGTCATCACCACCACCATCGCGATCTTCAAAATTATCATTGTTATCATAATTATCATCACCGCCATTTTTTTCCTCCTCCTCATGGTCGTCCTCCTCATCAACATCAATATCAACCTCGCGATCACCATCACAATAATCATCATCATTATCATCGTCGTCATCAGGTTTATCATTGTACACTTATCGGTTAGCACCATGATTGAATTATGTATTATATTCTTTGACTAATTAACATTTTAAAAAGTTCAAATCAAATGAAATGGACAGCTCAACCAAAATTACATAGTCACTTATATACTTTTTTGATGAATTAAATTAAACATTTGTCTTAAGACACAATTATTCAAATTTGCTTTTGATGATTAACTTACTATGTTTACATTGATGTATATTTCATATGTATTGTAATTTGTAGGTTTATTTGCATTTTTGTTGTTGTAAATAATTTGTAATTTGTTACTATTGTATTTTGTTAGTTTTTGCGTCTAGAGACTTCGGTGATAAGCGCTTCATTAGCACCGTTTTTTTAAATTATTATTATTATTATATTTTTTACGTTCCATTTGATTCGTCACACTCACTATCACAGCTGACTTCGTCTGATGCGTCATGGCAGTCAGTTTTCCCGTCACACCTTGCGATGATATCGATATATTGCATTCCAGATGAGCACGCGAATTCGGCGATATTATCAGGTGATTTTACACACGACCTGTTGTTACCATCTATTGAAAATTGCATATTCGAAAGATGAAACTATTTAGAAAACAGCATATAAGACAGTGGTCGTGTCAAATAGACAAATTATATTTGTTTACTCTTATTCTTCCTTTCATTAATGCCATTACTACTACTTCTGCTACCACCATCACAATTACTACTACTACTAGGAATACTACTACTACTACTATTTACACTCATACCAATTTGTATTATTATGTTTCTACTCTTTTAAAATGAATAAGTGAAAAAGCAAATGTTTAATGGAAATGCAAGGACTAAACAAATTCATATCACAGTTGCACATGAGACATATTAATTTCGATTGCTTTATGTCAATCAAGCTTCTAAAGGCATAGGCTGGTGCCAGTGCAATGTTAAGATGACAAGTTTACATTCACTCTTTTTGCTCATTGTCACTATTAGTCCACGATGCGTCAAACACCATGCCAGTTTCTAACGCTGTCCTACGTCAAAAATGCTGCCTCGAGTACGACGAGCAGGATGAACAACGTCACCTACCATACATCTCCGCCAATCTGAAGTCCAGCGCAAACCCTCCATCTTCCACACGATCATCGGTGCAGAACTCGACCACTACCGATCCAGACAGCAACACAAGTGACGTCACATTGCCACTGACCAATGGAAACACAGTAACGTTGAGTGGGTGTGACAGTGGGGTGTGTGTCAAAGTCAGTGTGTCCCATACACGTTCAAGTGAAAGAAAGTTGACGACTACAATTGCCTGAAAACAAAGGACATAATCATTCATGTAGATTGTTAAACATACACCTCAAGTTATCATGACTGAACACAGAAAAACCCTTTAAAATAGAAATGCATCCTTTCGATTGTTTGATTTCTAGAATTCTTCTTTAGTCATCTGCAACTTCTTCTTTCAAACACATTTGTGATGATCTTACGTTTTCCTAAAGTATCCTCTAATGTATGTTGCAAACAGGGCGTCAATTCTTTTGCGCTTTTACCTGTGCTAATCAATGACGTGAAAGGCGAAATCACTGCATACGCTAGCCATCCACACTTTTCTTTGCCCTGTTCATTTGGCAATCACGTGGTGCATTCAAAGCCTCGTCAGTGGAATGACGCATCCTGTGTGCATAACTCACTAGCCTACTTTCGTTACTAAAATACATCAACTGACATTGTTTGAGTCACGAACCTGGTAGAATTGAGGTATCTCCAGGGTCCATTCCTTGTGGGTCAGAGATGGATATCTATCGGGAAAGTCGGCAGAGACAATGGTCGTCAGATACTCACTACTACAATCACACCTCCCCCGTTCTGTTAGGACAATATAAAAATACCACACAGGAACTTACAACTTACTTACAAACACAGGCAGAGTAAACTCGGTACTAAAATCAGGGCCTGGAATCTTGATGGGACTGGTTTGACAGATTTTGTCATCAGTGGCACTTATGAGTTGCAATACACGGTGAACATAGATGTATAAATTGAAAGCAACACCCGTAATTGTCATATAATATGAAAGGTGGTGCAATGACCTGTCAAACTTGATTTCATATCTTAGCTACTAGCCCACTCCTTACATACCCGAATTAGGAAAGACTAAATAAAGTTAAAGTCGATCATGGAGATATTTCTCAAGCAAAAAGGGCATGTAGGTAACTGAGCCCTATACCTACTAGATACGTAAAGTGCATGCAGAAAATAATTGTAATAATGGTTGAAAGCAACACCCCTTAATGTCATAGAATATGAAAGGTGATGCAATAACCTGGCAAACTTGATTTCATATCTTAGCTACTAGCCCTCTCCTTACATACCCGTATACATGAATTGGGAAAGACTCATACATAAAGTTGAAGTCGATTGTGAAGACATTTTCTCAAACAAAAAGGACATGTAGGTAACTGAGCCCTATACTTACTAGACAAGTATTTTGCATGAAGAAAATAATTGTAATGATGGTCGATGAATGTGTGAATGTGAGTGGATAACATATATGTTATGTTGTTGTATAACAAAGATATTTTCAGAAAATTATAACCTTAGAAAGATAGATACAGAAATATAAATAAAAATGTGCATTCGGTAGGAAAACGACAACCGATTACACAAAAAAATGTACAATAACGAGGACGATGGTGTTAGAAGAGTCAGAGCAGAAAGAGAAGGCTCTAAAATGGAAACAAACGAAAAGAAACGATGAGAAAAGCTGCAACGCATAACATATGAATGAGACAGTTTGATCAATAATACTTTCAGCAAAACCAAGGCATAAGTTTGCCTCCATAGGAAGTATCCTTCGGAATTAATATCGATTTGTTTCTCGCCTCATAACAGCTCTCTCGCTTACTAAAAATGATAATGGCGGATGGAATTAGCTATTAAGTCGACCATTTCCGCCATTTACGTCACAAGAGTGGAATAGATGTAAATGTCGCCAATTCAGGGATCCCCGAAAGTAAGTCACATACAAAGGTGACCTGAAAATCCTTTCCAGGTATATCGCGAATGAATTTTTGTAATGTGAAGGCCGACGAAGGCATACTTTCCATTAAGATCTAGCCCTCGAACAATATTAGTAAAGGCAACACGGATATCAAAAGTATGAATACATCTATGTGCTTGCACTTTATGTTCTGAAATCGTAACCTGGCGAAGAAACAACCTTTTCAATAAGCACTTCATTAAGATGTCTTTCGTTTGCATTTTTTTGCACTATGAATTTTATTTCCTTTAAAAAACATTAACGAGGCCGAGCTAAAAAAAAAAATTAATTTAATAATAAATGAATTATATTATACATAACGGAGAAGAGCATTTAGACTGTATTTTGAGCCAACAGAAAAGTCATATTCCATGAATTTTTTTCTTAAGATTAGTTCAGACTTCTCGTAGAGGCACTTTTTAGTTCATTTGGGAAACAAAATATATTGATACTTGCCCAGTAAACATTACTCTCAATAACTTGTCACTGTTTCACTTGATCTTTCTCCGACCGCATGATATAGATTTTTACTAAAGAAAAGAATAACTTTGATATCACCCCCAAAAACAATCAGTGAGATCCGGTGTTAAACATTTTCCATAATGAGCAAGAAATTACATTACAGGAAGATTGGAGGCAATCACGTCGATAAGAGGTCGATTCTCGTGTTGGCAATAACGATTAAGTATCCAAGACTAGAAAATTAAATGATAAAGGTGATTTGAAAAATCGGTGAGCTTGTTCAAGAACATACGCTAGATCCGACGATACGAGTTGGGTTTTGCGCTGTTGGCAAGTTGGCCATGATAGAGTTCATCAGTTCAGTGTCGCTGAAAAAGGGGGTTGATTTTAGGTAAAGATGAAGAAAATAAATTATGAGCTTTCTCATTACTGTTCTTTATATGTCAATTTGTAACAAAATCATTGAAAAAAGCACCTTAAAAAGGGGTTGCTATTCTCATGCCCTCATATTAAAAATACTGACTAATAGCTGAAAGGTTTGGACCAAAAAATACGCTTGTGTGTTGATTATAGTCCCATGCAGATGCCTTTTTTTGAAGTGCAGTGCACGGCCTTGCTATCAAGATTGAATAAATTTCTTTAAATTAAATTGCACAGTGTATACCGGTTCTAATAATCAACCCTACACAATAACTTTACAGCAGTTCCTACACTTAATCGTGTAACCAAAAGACAACGTTATCTTTAAACATCTATTAACCGGAATGGCAAGTCTAGAGTGACAATAATGAGGGTGTGATTATCTTTGTCGCAGATTCTATAACGCTCTTGGTGTGTATCACATTTGAAAAGTTATAGCGACTCTTTAAGAGTCGAGAGAAAATTTGAAGTGCTTCAGAGAGTAACACTAAATCTATTGTTTCACCTTTCTCCTATGATTTTATAGTGCACTTTAATAAGAAGGAGAAAGACAAGAAAAAGAAAAAGGGGACGAAGAAGAAATGGAGAAGAATAAGAACGAAGGGAAAGAAGAGGAAAAAAAAAGTAAGTCAAAGGAAAAGAAAAGAGTTAAAGAAAATAATAAGAAGAAGACGAAGTAGGAGGTAGAGGTGGAGGAGGAGAAAATGAAGAAGAGGAAGAAGAAAGAATAAGAAAGTAGAAAAAGACGAAGAATAGTTAGAAGTAAAAACAGGAGAAGTAGGAGAAACAGAAGTACAGTATGATGATGTGAGGATGACGAAAAAGCCGGATTAAAAAAGAATAAAA
Source organism: Hemicentrotus pulcherrimus (assembly GCA_003118195.1). NCBI lineage: Eukaryota > Metazoa > Echinodermata > Echinoidea > Camarodonta > Strongylocentrotidae > Hemicentrotus > Hemicentrotus pulcherrimus. The sequence continues at coordinate 23,167 of BEXV01001928.1, read as the reverse complement.
AAACTGAAAAAAAGATTAATAGTACTGCGAGCATTTTGCTCTTTCAGAACTGAAATTTAAGGTATCTTTAATTTTTTGCTCTGTGCAGACAATAATATGAAGTTCATAGGTAAAGTCAGCTTATATATTTACTTGCAAATTGAAACATTACTTGCGGTTCTATTATTAATAAGTATGATGAATAACATTACTTTTATTTCTATTATTTCGCTGGTTCCTAATCGCCCTTGCCATTCCCCTTTCAAGTCTGTCTCTTACTTATACGATGTACAATAGCTTCACACTGTTATATTGTTCTCCTTGGGGAATGTACAATCATATTATTTCCCCGGCTTTTAACCTTGTATCTGCAAGACTATTGGTTTATAGTCCTGGGTGTATTTCAAGCTATTTCGTCTTCATGCATACCATTTTACAGCATGTTTTTCTTCTATGAATTTGAGCGAAGTTTACCGAACCGATATGGAAATAAATCTTTTGATCGGGTATTACCATATTCACTTTCATACTTTGACTTTTATTCTTAACGAGTCTCAATATCTAAAAATACAGAAGCGTAGAGGTTTTACTAGTGATTGGTCTCCGTTATTATCGCCATCAAGTTTGTAAAACCTCGAAATATTAAAGTAGCGAGCCGCAAACTTTGTGAAAACCGTACGCAAATCTACGAAAGGTCGCGTCATTTTCTGCTTTTGTTTCACGGAAGGTCGTGTAACCCTTCCATCCGACCGAATGCGATTGCTAGATGATTCAAAGGAAGCCCCTTTCTAAGCCTTTTCCTGCAAAAACGATAATGCTTAAAATGTAATAACAAATATTTTAAAAAAAATAATATTATACCTAAAACAATCACACAAACCCAACAGAATTTTTACAAGATCGTTGTTATCAACCAAATTTTTTATACGTTAAATTTCGGAAAGGCCTTCCTTTCATTTGCTTGCTTGTGAACATTTCGGAGTAGATTTTCATTTAATGGGGTGACGCTTGTCACATCATTTTTGGAATAACGTGCCCCCTCTTTTAAGAAATCATTGATCCGCCAGAAACTGAGGACAGTAATTTTAAAGCGTTGTAGGTATCTTATTCTGTATCAGATTGCAGGAAATGGAAAACCATAACGTTTTGACCAAATTCTAAAAAACAAGGTCACAAAAGCATGAAGAAGACATTATAACAAACATGATGGGGGAAAGTCATTAAAAACACAACTGTCATCAGTACAAGACTGAATGGAACATCGTCGGATCAATAGCTTGAACAATCAATACATTGCCATGGTGATACATTTTTTATTTGGTACTCTCGGAAAATTCGCGGAAAATTATAAATGCAGGTAAATTCGAATCACAGGCAGAAGATAACAAAACGTTGTCGTAGACAACAGTGAAGAAAACCTTATCTCAAAAATGAGCGAAAAAAATGAAGATTGTAGATGGGTTTAAGAGAAAACTATTAAAAAAAACACCTATAACAACAAGTGTTTTCTCCTTTAAGTGAACCGGTTACAAGGTTGACGAACCAATATACTTATTATATTCCTTCTGCTGTACTTACCCTCTAACAGGCAAAAAGTCCTTTTAAAAAAAATCTCAAACAATAAAAATATATATGGTTTTCTTTGAAGAGGTCAATGTGCAACACGGTTCAACAGTAAATTATCCCAACCAATTTTTGAACTTGTCCTACCATTTGTCCATGAAAATAAGACATAAAACGGGCTTTACAAATATTTGAACACTTAAATGTTTGAAATTGTATGCAGAGCCAAATAATTGCTTTGTGAAGATTTACATACACTAAAATATTAATTGAGTTATAATAATACAGTCGGGCGAATTAAGAAATCGACCAAATCAGTTTTCCCCAGGTTTTATCATTAATAATGGTCTGTTTTCACTCAAACTTTCAGATTATCTTTAATTGTACGTCTAGCATCGAAGCCACTACCTTAGCACCACTTTCTCTCACCTGAAAAATGAAACCAAGAATCGTTACTATGATTTGTTCTAAGCAAATTCAGAACATTACATGCCATTAATATGTTTATTGAATGCGCCTTGAGCACCTTCTGGCTAGCTATTTTTCGAAATATAAGTCTGCATTACAATGTGGAATAAATACTTCTAAAAGATAATATGATGCATTGAATCATCGTTGAACTTGATTTCCGTGGAGAAAGTGACAAAAGCTGTAATTATAATTGAACTATCATCGAACATACGGACAAAATATTTACAAAGGGGAACACAATCTAAAAGACGAAATAGTAATAACGATAATGATTGGAATATTGACGATGATATTGATATTAGTAAACAAGGAATTTAAGACGTAGTTTTAAATATTTCTTAGCAGTCAGGTAAAATAACCACCACCACAAATATACAACATAATCTTTTACAAATTATTGCGAAGAAAGAAACCAACAGGTAAAAGTTAAACCGTAAAATAATGAAAATATATAAAGTACGTTCGAGTTCGTATTTTAATATGGTATGATATGATGGTATGGTATTTTAATATGGTTTTGATATGGAGTTAAAAGAAATGCAAATGGAAATCTTGGTTCGATTCAGGTTGAGTACATAGTAAAAACAGTTGATGGTCTGAATAAAGGCTTATCACCGTCCTTATAATTTCGACAGGCATTCATGTAATCATTTCACGACGAGTATAGTTTGAAACAAAATGTAATAATGTTACTGAAATGGCTTACCGATGGAGTAAGACAAAGCGAAGATCAGCAGGACTGCTTGATATATAATCATGATGTCTGCCACTATACAACAAACTGTCTAATCAACTAAATAATGGAGCATCTGTTAATCTGATATCTGCTCCATGTAGGCTTGACGCGACAAGAGTATCGTAGTTAGTTTTACCAAGACGTGGTGTAAGAAAAGGCAAGCAAGTGACCCTTTTATACATCCACTGTGCATAGGAGTTTTTTGTTATACAATTTAGTTCTTTAAGTAAATGCGCACGCGCGGAGTGCATAGCCGAGTAAGCGACCATTTCTCATTTTCACCTTTTTCTTCTCTCCTCTCATTAGTTCTCTAACGTATTTTCCCTCTATTATTTCCGATGGAGGGCATGTCTCCGCGTCCTCCAGTCCGCCATTGTTGACGCCCCGGTCAACACTGAATGAATAGGGAATTTAAGATTTGCACAACGAGAACGTGGACTGAAAGGTGTGACATATCCTTTTAAGGCAATTTGACGTCCTTTTAAGGCACTGGCAGTGCCCGGCAGTGCCTTAAAAGGATGTCACAAGTCATGTTGCAGTCAACGTCCTCGTCGTGCAAATCTAAAAATCCCTTATAGCTATATTCACATGGCTGCAAGGTGAAGACACAGTAATCGACAGCAGATCTCACTGAGATATGAACTCACCTTTAGTTGGGTTGACTTGCCAACAATGGCGTAGCGTAAGTCTTTCTATTGATACGGGGGGGGGCAGTGGGAAAATGCAAAGGGACTTAGTAAGGCCACTGGTGAGTGGGAGATTGCAGAAAGGATACGATAGTTTTTTGTTTTTTTTTTAAAGTTTTTTTCTCCCTCTTCTCTCTTTCATTTTATCTAATTTTCGGCTTTTCTATTTAAATATGCGTTATACGGTTGGGGCACTGACTGTTCCCCCTGTAGCCACGCTTCTGATAACTAGTACCCCTTGATATTGACAGACTGATCCCAACCCGATTAATAATCAACACAATTATTAGCCATTCGAGGGAAAATGATTTTGGTTCAGTCAGTTGTCCTCTTGCATGTGTCCGTCTGATCGGTATCACTGCATGATAATCAAGTTGACTTTGTCAAAGTACCACTGCGTCTCAGATTTCCTGCTTTTTGAGAGTTCGACAATAAGCATATGACTTCCACTCGAGGTTTGAGTTACATAATAAACATTGTGCATCAGGTGTTCTACATAATATTTTGTCTTGCATTGAACAGGTATCGCACTCAAAATTTAGTGAGGAAACTGAGCCAGGTTTATGTCAATAGATTCGGAATAAAATGAGCACTTGTAAAAAAAAAGTTCTCTGATAATAAATGTACAGTACTAAAACGCAACTCGTAAGACTGACACGCAACCCCCTAAATGTATAGACATACAATGTTTATTTGTCTAATCAATTTATTTTTACCATTGTCAAAGAACGTATCGTCTTCGTTGAAGTGTGGTCCCAAATGGTATTATGTTTGCACAGGATTTGTTTGACAAACAAACTGAGTTCTGTACACCGCACTATAAAAACCATAATTTGATTTGATTTGATGTATTGATGTCTGCTTTTTTTTTCTTCATAAAAGATAATCAGCAACAATGTTGGGAACATTTATTGACATAGAAAATTCAGAAGAGCTGCATCTCACGCTTGTGCTTGAAGTGCTTGGAGCTCTTTAACTTATGATTACAGTGAGAGCAAAATAAGATAATAGAAACAGGCCCTAAAAACCAAAAACCAAAAACCCAAAAAAAAAAAAAAATCACGACCGTTACTAGATGGTGCTGGAGGCACTGCCGGTACAAACAATCCAGGCTTCCATTGTAGTAACAACTTAGCCGGTGAATTAAACATTCTTTATTATACATTAGTTTCCAGGCTTTCGACCCGCATACTTGTTTTCATTTACCTTTACTGTATTGTCCCCCCTCCCCCCCAATCAGTGGTGTTATATGACAATGTATGCACATTTTATGAATGAATGTATATATCACTTGTTTTCTGTGCATTTCTCATCTTCTCTCTCCTCTATAACTCTATTTACTCTTTGACGTAAATGATGTAAACAATAATGTTGATGTCTGATAAGAAGGCCGTATATAATTTGTTTATATTAATACGGAGAGTTAGTTGATATGTGACATACGGGTATTTCACTTATGAATTGTATTATAATGTACACATGTACCTCAGCTGGTACACCCTCTTTGACTTGCATCTTTCTTGTTCTATCCCCTCCTTTGTTGGTAATAATGATCTCACTATTGCATGATACTTGTCAGGTCATGGACGACATAGGTACAATATTGGTATATAGGTAACAACGATGGTTGATGATGAAAAGATAAACACGAAGCTGTATAGCTTGTAAATGTTACCTTCCTCATGAATTTAATTCAAAGTCTATGAATCATAGACAGTCATTCAGCCTATTCCATACCAATGCTTGTAGTCTTGCCAAAAACCATGAATATTTAAATCTTCTTTTGTCTTATCTTACTATACACTTTTCAGTAATAGGTGTTACTGAAACTTGGTTAGAGTGACAACTCAACACCTATCAAAAAGTTATACGCTCTGATAGACAACCTGGTAAAGGTGGGGAGTTGCAATGCATCTATCTAATTTGTTGTTGTATCAAATTAGACCAGATCTTACCTTCAACCACAATTTCATTGACTCAAAAAGTGTTGAAATTAAGTTCATAATACAAAAAATGTTGTTTGTACGGTCTATCGGCCTCCAAATACGAACGTTGATATACTTTTGGAAGATTTAAACATTTTATTAGAACGGATAAATCATGAAAATAAAGATGTATACTTGATGGGTGATATTATATGCCTGTTGAACTCGGACAATAAATATTATAATACTTTTGTTAATATTTTACAAGCGAAGTCTTTCATTGGAGCCAATTATTGATGTGTAATCGTCCATGACCTAGCCTCGTTTATCCATCCATGAATGAGCCTTCATTCAACCAGCAGATGTACTAGATTATTTCATTGTATTAACAAAAAAGAACGCTCCATCTCTCCACTTTCCTTTTCTTCTCTGCAAGTCACTCTTCTGCTTTTGTATTTTTATGTGTATTATTGTATCTAAGTTGAGGGCTGCGGGCACGTCAAACGTTACTTATAATTCTATAGCCCTCCTGCATCTAATGTATGTCAATTATGCATTCATATATTTGTTTAATTTCGTATATTATCTGTATAATATTATGTACAGCTGAAATATTGTATCGAACCATATTATGTTCATGAAAATGTATGATAAAAAAGAAAGAAAAAAAAAAAGATGCAGAAACCAATAAATCAAATCAAATCAATGACATGCAAAGAAAAGCAGTAGTGTTAGTTGTCATGTCTTATTAAAACAAATTAGTTATATAGGAATCGGACACCGAGACAGTATTGAGAATCCTTATTGATTTTTAATATTTTTAACAGGTTACATATCTATCAAAGAAATATCTAAAAGAAAAGTTTGATTTTTCATTACTTATGTCGAAAAATTTGCAATGCATACTGTTAAAAAAAACAGCAACAACAAGGACACAAAAGAAAATGCAGAATTGATGGACAGCTAGAGCAGTCGGAGATTGAGAAGGAGAAACTTGAAGAAAAAATAAATAAAAAATACTCGAGGTTAAAAAGGAAAAGTTGCAATTGGTGAAGGAGATACTTGCTGTAATCAAACAGAAATCAATACTAGAAAACGAACTGTAAATTTCGTTTGTCATTTTCAACTGCATTTTTCAACCTTTAAGATCGTTACCTGTCGCATAAAATCTCGAAGCCACAAAGACTTGCAAATGGGCATGTAGAGCCTTCTTCCTCTTTGTGGCATGCTCTAACCCATTGTTTAACTCATTTATTATGTATAAGACTCCTTCCCTATTAAATTTTAAACATCTGCATCATCATAATTTTATAACTCTAGAAGATTTGTACAGAAAACAAACTCTCTACGGAATGCTTTATGAGTGCTGCCATTTTGACTTTTTAGTTGTCGAGACTAATTTGTCGGTGTTAAATGAATTTGTTGGTAAGTACAAGGCTACCGACAAATTTTCATGAATGGAAAATAGTCGGTAACAATTAATTCTAGGTGAAAATGATATTAGTCGGTGATAACCACGGACTAATTGTTTCATTAAACGCCCCCCCCCCGGTATTCAATGGAAAAAATGACAAAAATGACTTGCTTCAGGAGACTGAGAAAGAGATAATATTTAGAGGGGTAGATAGAGGAACAATTGGTATGCGGCTTCTTCTATTTAACTGCTGAGATATATACCAAAAAAGGCACATGTTATTAAACTACTGAGTAAATCAGTCTTACTACATGAAAGGTTTTTGTTGCGTTGTAAGAAAAGGATTGTGTAGGTCGGTTTACTGCCTCGGTTATCATCAAGTGAATAACAATGACATGACAAGAATAGCTGGTTTACATGATAATACATATTCATTATGGTAAAATATAATATTCTAATATCTGTTATGAAAAATACATGTACTGTGAAAGAAGAAAATGTTGTCGTTGATTAGTGTTTCATGGCAATCAGTCATTTTGTGTCTATCATCACCAACAATTAAAACAAAATCATATGTGATAATACAACTGACTTCTCTTTTGTATTTTGGGTAGTTATTTTTTTTTCTTTAACAAAGAATCATTATACTTTTTATAAAAAATAAAAGCTTTGACCGTACAGTGAAAGCGCAGTATCCCAACGTGTATGAATGGGAAGAGGATTCCATACATCTAGGCCCGTGTTGCGATTGGATGTAAGGGCTAGAACGGTTAAAATATAAATAATATCCGTATTGCACTTAATGCTTTCCCATATCAAAATTACAGTATGAAATAAAAGGTAATAAAATCACGTTATTGTACAGCATTAATAAGATATTCGAAAAACGTAGTGACGACGTTTAAAAAATATGCCTACATTACATTGCAATAATAGATTTAAAATGATAATTCCATTATAGAGTTTCGTTGATAAAACTCCATTCAAAAAACGAAGCCAGAGATGAATGGAACCGAGTCTCATAATTGCTTTTGCAAACAGGTTAGGTCTTCATTGTCCAATCTAATCCAATCCGGGAAAATGTAGAGCGCGAAAATCTAATTGCTCCATCAAACTAAGGCACTGCTGAGACTGGAAACAAGAATCGCACACTGCAGTCCATGATTTCTCATGGATAGTGGCTAGTTGAATGCGGCGTGGAATAGGCCTAGGTATAACTTGAGGTGAGCTTTGAAAGTAGACAGCAGATCACACGAGTGAAGGTAAATGAGGAGATTACATGCAGTAAATTGCAAATCAAACGTCGTGAATGCTTTTAACCAACGATGCTAAGGCACATTCAGTTGAACCTGATTCAGTGACCACCTGTTTAAAAAGACTTGTCTGTAAAGACCGCGTTTTCTGTTTCCCTTGAAAAATGATTCTCTTTGAAGAGTTTGATTAAGCAGCAGGTTTTTTTTCTTCAAACGAGAGTGCCGCGAGAGAAATTTAGTACTTTTACAAATTTATTTTGGAATAAGGTCAATTTAATCAAAACAATATATTAAGAACCGCTATGTATTCCTATGGAAAAATTATATCTCAAAGATAATAAAGCAACAAAGCGCCTGAATATCCTAATTGACATCGAGGGCCCGAATATCGTCAGAAATTATACGTGCAGCAAGGTGCCCGAAAAAATCATATATTTAATATCGAAATTACATTTTTACTATACGCTCCTGCGCTTCACATACTTTCTCACAACATTTTGAAACGTGGAATTGTGAGCGGTGAGATACCCAAATTATGGCCAAATATACTAACATTCCTGTTTCGAGGTGACCGAATTAGATATTTGCATGCATGCCTTTGGTAGGGAGGTGCCCGTATAAATAATGTTATTTCTTATTGGCTGCACAGTGTTTTATATGATCATAATACTTGTACTATAATTAAAAGTGACATCCCTGTATTGCTCGCTCGTAAAAAGGGAGCTTTTACGTGTTTACATGGCACTTGAAGAGTGACAAAGTGATGGACCATTAGTGACGAGAAACTTTTTAAAATTCTTAATAGGGTGTCAATACTAAAACAGAATTGTGCTAAAGGAACACGTAGGCTACATGGACAGTTCTCGCCCATAAAACCACTTATTTTGTCTGCCTTAAAATGAGCGGTCTTTAAAAATGATTATTCAGGTTTTCCTGTATAAGCTTCGATATATTGCTTTAGTTCAGGAGTGAATACTGGAGATTGGTTCTTTTTTTTGCTCCTGTATTCCTCATGAAGGATTTATGCTCAGATTCACATCGAGTTCTAAAAATGGCGACTGGTCATGTTACGAATAACACGACAAACGACACAGAGAAACCGTTAGAGATGGCTATCATTTACATTTTCATCCTTTTGGCATCTGTAACTCTGAACGCGATCGTTTTAGCCATCCTATCGCATCAGAAGGATCTTCAAGAATACATGCGAGTTCTCTACCGGGTCTTGGCATGGTTGGACCTGGTGCTTGGGATCGTTTGGTGCAGCTGGTCTACAATTTGGTACTTTTTCCGAAACCGCCAAACGTGCGCTGTCACAAGCAGGGTGTTTACTTTCCTACATCGAACCCTCGTCCTCTCCGTACTTGCGTGTCTATGTGGCATTACTTCTAACTTGTACTTCTTGGTCACAAGACCACTGCGTTACCACAACATCGTCACGAAACCAAGATTCTTCTCCGCTCTGGTGTTAACGCAGATTGCCGTTGTCATGGTTTTCTGTGTCTACTTGCCAATACCATCTGTTCCCTTCTCCTTGTTTACAAATGTGCTGACGGATCGATGCTTGGGTCACAAGAAAAAAATGGGAACCAGTCGGACTGCTTTGGTTGACGAACTACTCGCTATCTTTCCTGTCTGTCTGACGCTCGTATTTACTTTGGGAATTTACGGGAAGCTTCTGGCAATCGCTCTCCGCAAGAATCGCGTCGATGCATGGCTGAATTTGAAATTTCCCACTGGCCCACGTAATCACCAAGAGCGTAATCACCCGGGACGTCGTCCTTCGACAATCAACGTTAGTGAGCTCGAGGAACAACCAGAGCCGAAAAGGGACGCCCGATTCTACAAACGATTCAAGGGATTCTTCACCATTCTCCTTCTTTGGGGCTCTTTCTGCGCCGTTTGGATCCCGTATATGATTCTCTTTTTGGTACACGGGAATTCGCAAGCGTGGCTGAAGGTGTCCGTTGATATGGTGGCCGCGAGTTGCACATGGACCCAACCCATGGTGTATTTACTGACAAACAAAGAGGCCAGGACACTATGTGGGAAGTTCTTAAAACGCCGAATGAACGGGCGCAGAAGGGTGTGGATATGATTATTGACCATCTCAGGTCAAAATTCCAGTTGATACCAGTTGAAACCACTATGGATTTCCAACTGGTATCTACGGGTTTGAAATGCAGCCTTTTCACACACAGCTAAAATTCTATAAACATGACAAACAGCCTTTTTACACACAGCTAAAATTCATCCTATCTAGAGATGATTAGAATCATCGTAAAGTTTTTGTGCGATCAAGTCCGGCCCGAGAATTGTAAAAAAAAGGGGTGTATTTGACTTTTCAACCGGAGATTTCTTTAAAAAGGGGGTGTTTTTCCTTTTTCTCTCTCATCTCTTTGTATTCCTGAGAAGTTATTCCGAATTATTGAGCATTTTTCCTGATTTAGGGGGATCTCCAAGGCAGGAAAAGCCCGCGAAAAGCCCGCAAAAGGGGGGTTCGGAAATGTTGGCAGTCCTCAGATAGGGGGTGCTTTCAAAAAGAGGGAACGAGCATAATTATGCGTACCCTAAATAACACTGAGGGGGGGGGGGGCAATTTCCATAGTTGAACCTACTGGTTTCAACTGGAATTCCGACCTAGGCAACTTGCTCCTATCGTGCTGTTTGGTCTACATTTTAAAGCACAAGAATGACTTGTGACATGAGCGTAAACTGTTCTTTTTGCGGTCAAATCTGAAATTCAATATAAGAAGCAACACGACCGTGAATACATTAATATTTGGTTGATATCCAGTTCTTCAGTATTTAGTTCTTCAGTATGATTGAATATGTTATTGTGTTTGTCTTTGATTGTTTATGCGTATATAGTTCGTTTTGCAGCAACTCATCTTTTTAGTTCCTATAGGGCAAGACGGAAATAGGGGAAAAAAATGTTCCGACCGCGACATGTGAAGTAACGTGCACTAATTTCATACTTTAGGTTTGCCAATCAATTGCATGATGTCTCCTAGAATCTTGTAGCCAGTTTTCAACGGGAAGAACCCTTGAAGCATGCTTCAAAAAAGCAAAGCAATAACAACAGCAAAACAAAACAAAAGATCATATCCGTCTTTACTGATCAATTTTCATCTCGTCATAACCAT
>BEXV01001927.1:29309-53837 GCA_003118195.1 Hemicentrotus pulcherrimus | reverse complement strand
TTGAAGTATTTCACATATTTTTTTTTAGATCATCTGCCATCTGTAAATGGATAAGAATATAATAAGATATAGAGAAATACAACTCTGTACAACCGTACTGCTGTCATCTGTCAAGCCAGCGCCAGCGCGCTTGCACCAGGACCGTATACCGTAGTAGGCTAGGGGTAAGTATTCTTCTTTGCCGTTTACTTGAAATTCAATGTTTTTAACATGTTCCTTCAGTATTTCTCAGTTTTCCTTTATTATCCTTTCTTCTTTTTCCTGCGCTTAGAAACATTGTATTAAGCGCATTATAAATGTAATGTATTATTATTATTATTAGGCCTACTTGGTCAGTCACTCTGGAAAAACATGCCAATATTGACCTCTTGCACTGCACTACGTGTTAATAGGCAGCATTTGAATACATGAATAGTCAATACTCATAACACACATATGCACACAATCATGCTGATGACAGTGCCAGTGGACTCACAATTTGAATTTTAAAATTATTCTTTCTAACATCGGAATGTTTATAAAATTGGGTGCTAGTTCAGTAAGGTATCCAAAATATGACACACCCCCAATTTAGCTTAATTAGTAATCGAATGTCAAAAAATGAGAATCAATTATTAGAACAGCTTTTAATTTAATAGTACAGCCAGGATAGTAATGCACCTAGAGAGTGGCTAGACCTCTAGTCTAGATCTATGTGTGGTGTGAAAACTTGGGTTAGCTTTAGAGCCGAGGCGCGAGGGCACAGCAACGGCCAATAATTTTCATCTCATGAGACATGAACATGACAGACATCTCGAGTCTGAACTTCGACTACGAAGCTACGAAGTGTCACGCATTATGCGGGACAGTCACACATCCAGGCTCCGAAAACGCTGTCATGCATGGCAACTATTTTTGTCACGCATCAGGGCCAGACTGGGAAAAAAAATGATTAAAGATAGAGATAGATAGCCTAATATGTAGGCCTAGATCTAGATCTATATACATGTAGTTATCATGTCACAGTTGAATTAGTCTTTACACATACATGTACATGGAATTGGGGATGATTGAATTCGTGAATGTGAAAGCGAGGTACGGGGAGGGCACAGTCCTTTTTCAGAACGATTTAACCTGAAACGATCCTTGAGAAGATGAGTGCCGGTAGTATTGTCTGTCATTATATCTTTAACTTCGGCAAGTAGGTATTTTTCATAAAGTGCTGGAACAGTGGGTAGATCTGATCCTACAATAGTACAACCCTCTGCGGGACTCTTTGAGTTCGATCTGCTCTTCCCTTTTGCTCATTTGACATGTTACCAAAACTCAGGTTGAATGTCATTACACTTAGGATGATCAGGATGGTTCTATCGATATGAAAGCTCTTCAGTTTCCGTAAGAAAAACATCCTTGTGTTCGTTTTCTTTTGTACAGACAGGATATTGATGCAGCTACAAGTATGTGTGGCTAGATCTAGTGTATTTTCATATCCATTTTTGACCCGTGACTCTGGCTTGGAGATAGACCCCCTACCTTATACAACATTCCAAAAATCAACTAAATCCCTTATTTGTTCAAATAATGGTCATGATTTAAAAGTCGTTTTGTTTCTTACCCCTTTTGTGACGATTTTCTTATCTCTTTTTGAATATTTTTCCTAAAAAGACATTATAATATATGCTGCTTATACTGTAAGTATCGACTTTCATGGTAATGTGGATATACAGTAGGCTTGCGGTTGCACCATGAGAGAGAGAGGGAGGATTGGGAAGTCCTGAAAAGGACTCTCTATAATCTTTCTTTCTTGAGTGTGTGTAGTACTGAAAAGGACTGTTGGTGTAGTATTGAAAAAGACTGTTGGTTATCTTTCTAATCTTATAGTTCTAATGAGAACTATAGCGCCGGTTCGAGATGATAGGTGGCGGGAGTGGCTTGATGTTTCAAACAGGTTGACTATCCGTCGTCAGGAGTGGGGAATAGCTGGCATGTGTGAGGTTAAGTCAAACTAAAAATAATGTTCTCCTGATCTGATGAATAAATCAGTGTTCAATTTTTCTTTTTTTAAATGTTGGCAGGGGGGGGGGGGCACACCAGCTATGACTAGCTAACTCCCATTTCAGGTGTTGGATGTACAGGTCTGCTTGTAATTGTTTGTAGTTGTATTGTATCGTTGCTCTTATTCTCCCTTCAGGTTTGTTGGAGAAGGAGGACCTAGCCACTCGCATCGATAAGGTATCAACCCAGATCAGCGAGTTAAAGGCGGAGATCAGCCATGCCCTGAGACAGCGCTATGTGGACTTCATCCCGTCTCAGGACAAGATCGAGAAGATGCACACCAGGGTCAGGTCCTTGGATACTGAGATGCAAGACCTCGGGGACAAGATACAGGTAGAAAGGAGGTTTACAGTTAACCCAAGGGGGTGTTTCACAAAGATCCCAATTCAAACTTATCTCTAAGTTGGACTTATAAATTATGGAGAGCCATTTGTAGCCTTGAAATAAAATATTTTAGTATTTTAGACTTATATATATTTCTAGTATCAGTAGGTCCCTTCATGGCTTCAGTGCACTTTCACACCACCACCGGGTATGATCATTCAGTCACACGCATTGGTTTCCTCATTCCCACTCCATAGATTCAGCTGACAGCTTGCGTTAGACGGAATGAAGCATGTCGGGCGCGAAAGCATATTCACGCCCTCTTCACTAACAGAGATCCAGACTTCCATTCCAGTACACGTAGGCCTCCAATTTCAAATCCTTAACCCCCCCCCCCCCAAAAAAAAAGTTTAAAATGTGAATACAGGGCAGTCGCATACAGACCTGACAGATTTCAATGCAAACCCCCTATGAAGAAAAGTTAGTACTTGACTCTGCCTACCGATATATGTGCATTCTTCGTTCTTGTTTCTTTCTGCTAGGGGGACATTCGTGTAAAGCTGAGAACATCTACCAGTGATGTGGTAGAATTAAGCAAACAGCTTGACCAGTCTAATGCAACCATTGCAGTCCTTACAACACTGTGCAAGGTAAGTCTATGTGATGAATTATTTTTGTTCAATTAACCTGAATACGATTAATTAATGCATTATTCACAGCTCTTGAAATGGAGGTGATTTTACAATTTCCTTACAAGTATAAAATATCAGATGACTGGGTGTAATTGACTGCCTAAAATTGCTTTGGGCAGCCTAAGAATCTTGATATGATGGCCTGTGATGGTATTCTGAAAACTGTCCTAATATGTATGTCAAGTCCCAGAGTTAACATATCATGAACATACCGTATCTCAAAATCAGTATTCTAATAACTATGTTAAAGATAAACTTTAGTACTGGTTATGCGATTGCATTGTGAAAGAAAAGGTGTGGAAAGGATCAGAAACAGTTGATCATGTAGCATGTAAGTATTGGTGTGCACTGCAAGGTTCTGGAGTCAACAAAATCATAATAAATTTGACCAAGTCTTGGTAAAGTAACAAGCACTGTACACAGAAAGCTATATATGGGACAACACACATGGTGTCAGGGCTGGTACTAACTTGATTTCCTTGTCTTTCTATGCTCATTACTCAGCCAGTATACATTTTCTTCCAAAATTGTTTGACACATGTCATTTATTTGTAATCTTGAACATTCAGTGTAACTTACGTTTGATTCTGTGAGAATTATTATTTTTTTTTTCTCACCAGAACTGAAGTTTATCTTTAATGTTATGTTATGTTGTGTAGGTTACATTCCTGACACATCCATATGATCCATTTCTCATTGATTCTCTAATTAGAATCATGTACTCTTAGCCAAGAAATAATATGAATATTGCGCTCTTACCATGACAGGCACACAAGGATATAAAGGAGTTCAACACAGGGATACTTTATGAGGAGTATGTACAGGCTGCTGACATCTTGCATTCGCTGGTAAGCTGTTTTCACAACAATGAACTTCATTTGATTACCTTGTCAAGATTACCAGGAATGAGCCATTGTGTAATCAGAACTATTTGGGGAAGAGAACTCTGTGAAATGCATACTATAACCATATTGCATCAAGACACTTAGGCTATCAAATAAATAAATTAAAAATCAAAAGGTAATTTCTGAATTTGGACCACTCACAAAATTTTGAATATTTTCTTGCAATTTTTTCCCGTGATTTTACATTACTGTAACAGTCATATTGCTATCCATTTGTTGTTTGTTTTACAACCAGTATACTATTTTATGCAAAGATAATCTGATGTGGTCGCAGGATCATACAAAGTAAAAAAAAAAAAAACAGTCTTGATTAAGGGTACTAAGTAAGACTATGACATTCTGTTTTGCTGTGTCTAAACAAGATCATAAAAAGTATCAAAAAAAACCAGTCTTGATTAAGGGTACTAAGTAAGACTATGACATTCTGCTTTGCTGTGTCTAAACTTCTGACTCGTTAAATTATTTTCAAAGATTTATGATTTTGAATGTATGAATTTCATGTACAGTGAAACTTGAATCTAAAGTCTTCTCTTGGGACGCAAGGAAAGCATTCTTTATAGGCAAGTGGTTTCTATGTACTGCCTATTTTATCAAGAAACTCTGCTCATGGTCGAAAGAAAGACAGGTTATCTTTCTACACAGGTGGTGGATAAAGCAAGTACGACTGAAATAACACTTCATTGCCACACATTTAAAGGTTTATTTTCAAGAAACCTTTATTCTATTTCAACCCCATTCTTGTTGTGACAGGAGGGCCAGCTGAACATGCTCTATAGATCAGGATACCATGAGATGAAGATAGTGCAGTCGCTGAAAGTAAGAATTCTTATAATTACCATTCACAGAAATCTATCTGTACATGCTATGTCACACATTGAAACTAAAGTATGATTTTAGGAACTATTCACAGTAAATGATATGTCAGGCATTTAACTTTTTATGATTTTAGGTATTCTTAATAACTTATATTCAAATGTTATGCCAGGCATTGAAAGAGGTTTGCTTTTTTTAAAAGGTATAATGTACAGGAATTGAACTATCTGCTATGTCAGGCACAAGTGCTTTACATAAGTAAAAATTGTGTGGATATGTTTGAAACCAAGTCAATGAACATAATGCAATTTGTTTGGATAGAACCTAATGTCATAGGTCTGTCCTTTGGTTGCTTGTCTACAAGCCTTAACTTTGTTTATTTGCAGTAAGGTGACCTAAATGACAATAACTGAAGTTCAAGGTTCATAGCTGTGCTCACAGACTGGAGGACAATACTGTGATTTATTTATTTTCTGCAATATTTTGTGTGTGGCTCATGATGCACCTTCACTTGAACCCTGTTTTTCAGAGCGAGGAAACTGTTGTGAGGGAAACATTATTCTTCCACCTTGGAGAATCTTGGTCCAAGACTGTCATGTTTAAACCTGTGGAGGGCGATAAAGGAAATGGCACAAAGTCCATTATCAGCCCTCAGCTTGTTGTAGGTAAGTACGTCACAGATTTAATTGATGAAGTCTGGTTATCTGTTCTGTGTATACATCATTTTCTACCAGACACATCGTTCCGTTTCCGCCTTAATTTTCAATGTTTTTTTTGGCAATTACAAAATATTTTGAGATTCATCAGCATAAATGAATCTGTGAATTACAAATTTAGGAACTCATTCATGAGAATCATCTTCAATTCATGGTATTTATTGGTGAAGGATAAATTGTAAAAATCAGCACTAAATATTTGATTTCTCTAAAGTGCTGGTATTTCAGAGGGCACTTTTTAGGGCGTTGTATCCTATACCATCATAGCTTTATTTTTGAAAAAAAAATGATTATCAAGCAAATTTCAGAGAGCACTATTTATGGCATTGTATCCTATACCATCACAGCTTTATTATTATTTTAAAAAATGAATATGAAGCAAATTTATGTTTTAACTCACGATTTTTTTTAAAAAGATTCTGAAGATTGACTTTTGTCTATTGAACTTCTTGTTTCCATTTCTGTTCTCTATCTAATGCAGTTCAAACCGAGAAGTTTCAATGCACTCTCCAGGCCATGGAAACCACAGGCTGTCTCACCAACAAGCTAGAGAGTTTCAGTGAGTCTTGAGATACAGACAGAGTGGAAAGAATAGCATGTGCATTTATTCTACGGGACTAGCCTCTTACTGATCGCAACCTTTATTCTGTGCCTCAGATGGGCGTGGCACAAAGAGCAAATTTAGAGATAAATGATAGCAGTATAGTTAAGAAAATGAAATTAATTTTTACCAAATCACGTCCCCCCCCCCAAACAAAAAAAACAAAAACAAAAATAAATAAATAAATAAATACATAAATAAAAAAATGAAATAAATAAATAGATAAATACACAAATAAATAAATACACAAATAAATAAATAAATAAATTGAAATAAATTGTTTTGTATGTTAGTAGTTCCATGGTGTGAGACTATATACAAATATGAGCTTCAAATATTACATCTGTAAAGAGTTTGTTTCAAGTTTGGATGCACTCTCAATTAACATAAAATCGACTTGTGAGTAGACTACTCAACACATCTGTGAATGCTTCCATGAAATAGGACCTGCACAGAACCCAATTCTGGTCAGGAATGCTGTTATGCTATAATTAAAATCTTTGCTAGGATAATGATTATCCAAATCTCTATGGAAGTGCCTCACAAGAACAGTTATCATTATAATTTATTATTTAGCAAGTCATATCAGTGCCCTGATACTTCTCATTTTCAGGTAAGAAGTTACTTGAGCATGTACTCCATCCAATCATAAGGAGAGCCGACGTCCTTCCCGCCACGGATTCAAATCCACAGGTGAACATTTCTCATCACAATATTGCCTTGATGAATTTGTTGCCACTTTTGTTTATAGCTTGAACTTGATAACATGGCTGTATACGATTTCTTGACTTTATAAATTTTGTTTAAACTTTGTTATAGCACAAAAAAAGGGGGGGGGGGGGAAAAACAGGGCATTGTGGCGTGTGCCTGTAATCCAGCTAACAATGGAAGTTACAAACTGATTCAGCCAAGGACGCAGGTTTGGAGCTGGGTCACGTCTTTTGGATGGTGGTGTTAAAGGTAGGTCCCCAGACGTAAATAATCATATGTGATTGATACACGTCTGTAAAAAAAAAAAAAATACACCCAAAAAATATAATTATCATTTACATGTATGAATAAGTTAATGATTAATTAGTGATGCCCCAAGGTTTTTTTTTCTAAGACAGTTTTATAAATGTGCCCCCCCCCCCTCCTTCAAATGAGAACAAAATGTAGAACACAAGATTGATTTTTAGCGTTCTTTCTTTATTGTGTGTGTCCCAGAAAGTGACAGTAACCATGGTAAAGTCGAAAGTTGAGCAACTGTCCTCCATCCCGTCTCCAAATGCTGTCTTTGACAGTATCCTCAAGGTCTTTGAAGCCCTTGGTCCGCCCCTCTTGAGCCACATGGTGAAGCGAGGGAACCGTGGCCGCGAGGCACAAGTCATCGGTATCACGAGTATTCTAGGTGAGTTTGAAAGACCTCTAGTTGCAACCAATGTGTAATTCAGATTCAGAGTGTACAAGATTTAAATGAAACACAAATGAAATGAATTGTAAAGATGGTGTTGAGAATGAGACACTACATAAGCATTCCATTTGAGGAGATGCCATAGTTGAGTGGTTTAACACTTGACTGGATATGTGAAGGTTGTGGTTTCAATCCCAAGCACAGCACCTTTGTCTTTAAGATAAGGCATTATGTCTACACTGCCTCTCTCTACCCATGGTTACCCGGTAATATGCGAAAGTCATTGTAGTTGGCTCAGCATTGTAAGCATCTGTAATATGAGATCTGGCTGAAATGCTCCCCAAGGAGTGAAGAACTTGCATACATTTTGTGTGGGTTAGCTTTAATCTGATGAGCAGGATAATAACGTGTCTGTAAAAGTGCTTCAGAAACATTTTAGATATACCGAGTGCCGTATAAACCCAGATTATTGTTGTTATTTTTGTAAAGCTTTTAACTTTTAATTTTGATGAATTTTCTCTCAACTTGAATTACTCTTCTACTCTTTCAGGTTCTCTAATCTGGCCAAGCATGTCTAAAGTCCTCATCAAGGATTGCTTAACTCCTTCCATACCTGTCACTAGTACAGAGGTATGATGTATGATTGTGTTCATTGTAGCGTGAAATGTCTAAAAAATTTTCATGTAGCTTTGCCACAGACTTGCAGTATTTTGCTTGATTTCCTCAATGACATAGGGATAGAGTTACAATTAAGTTTTATGTTAGATTTAGGGTTAGAGCTTGGGCCAGGTGTAGTGATTGATCTAGGGTGACAGTCTCCAAATCAACTAGCGTGAGAAATTTACTACAGAGCCTCAAATATTTCAATCTTTATCAGAACTTGATACTTACTATCAATGAAATTTTGAAGTGAAAGTGTCCAAAAAGTAATACGTTTGAGAAAGTTTAACATTATTTGATGTTCCAAACCTACATGTTTCTCTCTCACAGTCTCTAGAGCTCACTAATGGTTATTTTCTTGTTTCTCTGGTTTTTCTCTTTCACTTCCACCATCTATATTTCTTTTTTTGCTTTATTTAGTTGGATGACTACAAATTGATATTTGATGCAACAAGGCAGTTTGAAGAGGCACTTCAAGGCTTAGGTAAGTCGATTCAGATGGATTTCTATTGCTTTGAGCCCTATACACTGTACAATGTGACTTAACTCAATGATTGAAATAATTTCTGATTGCCGTAAGATATCTGGAAATTGAAATATTCACAATCGAAATTGTAATTAATATCATGAATAGAATCTTCAACATCGATCGGCTCTGTAAGCTTTCAGGTTCACAGAAAAGCTCTAAATAGCCGTATGTGGGAAGTATTTTCGACAGCTCTGCAGCACTGCTTCAAAGGAAATCTCTCTGGAGAAGAAGTTATGAGATGCCCCATTTCATATTTCTAATATTGTATGCCTAATGGTAGTCCAGACTTGACATAGAAGAGCTGTTAATTTGATTTTACATGAGCAACGTTGAACGCTCCTTTCCTCCAATCCTCATTGTCTCTGAATGATATAGTGGTACTCCATTCTAATAGATTCCTCCATATGGATATGTCACAGTACACATTCCAAAGTTGATATAAGGCCTTTTTTCATTAATTTTTGTCTTCTTTCAATTTAGGCTTCATTGCACCGGATTCACACCCTCTAACAGACTACGGCATGAACGTTAACGTTCATTTTGCCAATAAAAGGGTAAGTGATATATACCATAGTCCTGCACCAAGAACTGTTGGTTGAAACCAGGAGACTATATTACTCACCAGCCATTTTAGGTCTCCTTGTGTGAGCCGGCAAGTGGATAGTCAGACCTTGGCTTGCTTTATAGAATTGTCACATAGAAGTCAAGTTATATGAACAGAGATGCAAACTGTAGGGGGTGTGAGCCCTGGCATGGATGTCCATTGGCACTTAATTTGCCACTCCATATCCAGGAAAGAAATGGTAACCTACATGTCGTAGAATTGCAATGCCGTACGTTTCTTTACAATGACCATATTACTGGAATGCTCCCCTTGAGAGTGGAAATGGTACATGTCTAAGATATGATTTATGTGATTGAATCCAATGCATGACTGGATGATAACATTTGAAAGCACTCACAACTATTGCTCCATATTAAACATGATATGATCCAGATGTCTCATTATCTGAATCACTGGGTATTTATTTGATGCAGTGTCAAGCATTGCTAGTTGAAGCTAGGAGACTGATGCAGCAGGATCTTCATAACACTGTGCAAGTTGGAGGGATAAAGACAACTGCAGATGAAGAGGTATATCTTTTCCTACTTTTCTAATTAACAAGTTTTTGAGACTCATTCACAAAATTTTCCTTTCACATTGTTATTTTTGTTTTCCTTTCCATTCAAGTATGTTTGGTTCAAATGTATGATTCTTTGTTAGACAAGTATACAGATATGCCATCCAGTACTATATTAAGAGTTAAATACGATAATCAATATATCACCTCTTAAAATACGATTTTTAATCTTTTAAAAAAAAAACCCATAAAGACCCATAACAATCGCGGAATCGCATAGAAACTTGTACTTGTAAACCCCCGCAACTTTCTCATAAAATTTTAATGAAAGAGCAAACATTTTACTTGACCTTACTTTCCAGTAAAACATTTTTCTGAAATTTAACTGGCCCGGGACCAACAGGACAGTGGTAGTGTCAAGTTTTTGTGAAAATCTGATTTTTCTGTCCAAAATCTGATTAAAAAAAAAGGATACTCAGTCTTTTTTTTTGTGTCAGGAGATTGGCATCTCTGAGTATAGCAATACAAGAATTACATTTTGATGTTGCCAATTTGAAAATTCATTTTCATTTACACTTCTAAAAGTGTTTGACTCTGCCTTTGTGTCTGCAGGGATCCGGTGAAGAGAAGAATCCACTGGGACCAGGGTTGGCAGCCTTCCCACGTTGCCTTATCACTGAGAGTGTGCAGAAACTACTGGACATGTGCAAGCAGACCTTGTATGAAGCTTCTACTAGTCAGGAACAATGGTATGTACTATTGAGAGAGAGAGACAGACAGACAGAGAGAGACAGACAGAGAGAGAGAGAGAGAGTGTGTGTGTGTGTGAGAGAGAGAGAGACAGAGAGAGAGAGAGAGAGAGAGAGAGAGAGAGAGACCAAGGGGGAGACAGAGAGACAGACAGACAGACAGACAGATCGAAAGAGAGTGTGAGAAAGAGAGTCTTGACCTCCATACATGCACAGCCATTTTGAGTTTTAAATCAATCCCTCCCATATAGATGCTCTGTGAAATATAACATCACTCAGGAATCTTGAATCTGTCGGTTCATACATTGTTACATCGAACTGCAGTGCATGCATTATTGTTATCATTTCAACGGATATTACCCTGTGGCTTTGCATTGCAGTTGTACAATTCATTCAGTTGTTTTTGTATAGAATTATTGATACAACTCAAGCTTTAGGTACCTACTTTTATCTTCTTTTTTTTCCTTTGCAGTTTTCAGCTGTTTTTCACAGTGAGAAACATGCTGCAACTCTTCTGTGAGGTGGTACCTCATTATCATAAAGCAAGTCTAGTAAGTATTCAAATAACCATTGCCTAATTCAATTTGCTTTGCAAGAAATAAGTGGACTTGAAGTTTATTGCTATTTATTTTGCTATCCTCTTTGTAGCTGTCTTTTACCATCTACTTTTGCACATGCTATTGTTTGTCGCACGAGAAGCAATAGGAAAGGGAAAGGCTTTTAAACGACAGGGCCCCATCTTATAAAGAGTCGCCAATTGCAAGTCATCCAATCACTTTGTTTGCAGTCTCCTGCAGTCTCCTCTCTCTTTATGTACATACTTGTGATGGATATTAATCACAAATGAGTTGCGATTAATACCAACTCCCTATAAGACGGGGGCCCAGATGTTGTGCATTCATGGAAATGCAACTCTTGGCTATTGTCCTTTCACTTTTCTGCATCACCTCCACAGTTTTAACTTTCTCTAGCAGTTGTCCTCCATCATGATAAATGTTCTTTTATTTTTCTGCATATCCCTGCAGTCTCCACTACCTTGAGCAGTTTCCCTTCATCATATTTTACTGTTTCTTTGTTTTTATTTTTAATCTCATCTACATTTAGCTTTTGCTCTTCATCACAATATGTCTCCATTTTTTCTTCTTCTCAAATGTTTCCTTTTTTCTTTTACTGTGTCATCTCCGCAGTCTCAACTACCTCGTGCAGCTGCCCTCCATCATAATAACTGCATGTACATCAGCCATCACCTCTTGACCTTGGGTCATCGCTACCAGCACACCTTCCCATCCCCGCTGTCGGATGGAGCCTCCATATTTGTTGACCTTGTACCCGTGTTCAGGAAAGAGGCCGTCTCACCCTTCCTAGCCCAAATGGTGAGAATTTTTGTTGTATTACTTGCTCTATTTCCACCTGTCATGTTTTAACTACAAAATTCCTTTACATATAAAATTTGTTACCTATTAAAATGAGCACTAACAATTCAATATGAACCCTTTCAGCCCAACGATGAGTTCACTCATTGAGTAGTTCACATGTTGACTTCTGAATTCAAATTTTTCTTATACGTTTAATGAAGGAACCACCTGGTTCTTGGAGGCAATGGGTTAACTAAAAAGTATTCGCTACTTTGTATCTATAGGAAAAAGTGCTTGTAATTAAAATCCAAATATTGCATTTGTTGTTATTATTATTATATGAATTAATCATTTTGTTATCATCATCATCTTTATGATCATTATCATTATCATTTTAATTGACAGAGATCTCAAAGAGACCTACTTCTTGAATCTGTTAAGATAGCTGAAGGGTTCCAGAGGGTAGCCGACGCAGAGAATGTGACGTCTGCTAACCGTGCTATCAAACAGGTAGGTAAGGGGGAAGATAAAAAGAGGCTCAATAATCTGTTCCATCCTCAAATTGGCAACAGTCTGTTTTTCATTAACTCTTACATTCTAGATTTTAAAAGATATAGCTTATACAATGTTATCATTTCTTAATAAACAATTACTTAGTGCAGAAAAAAGGGGGAAAAAAGGGCTATGTATATAGAAAAGTAATAGTTTGAATTCCATTAAATGTTGCCTATTTAAAACTGTCAAATAAACTTTCCTGTAGAAGATTTTACTTATGGACTGCATTATGCACACTTCATGTGTCATCAGTCATCCAGTTGGGTTTTACGATCCCCCTTCCCTTGTATTTTTTATTATATCCATACACATGTTTATATTTGCTGTTTTTTTAATAGAGTGAGAGAGAGAGGTAAACAAATTACCTAAAATATGAAATGGAGGAAGATGAATGTTAATTGTTTAGATATGCTTAAAGAAAATAATGAAACAAACGGTAAGAGACAGGTGAACGGTCAACTGCAGATTCTGTAAAGATGACTGTTGATTCTGTTTTTTTTCTTCTTCAAGGTGATTCATCGATGGACCCACCTCAAAGCCGTCTGGGCCGAAGTGCTACCTGACAATGTTTACACAAAAACCATGGCAACGCTGGTCAACACGGTTCTCATGCACATAGTAGAGCAGATCACTAGACTTGAAGTAAGGACACAATATCTATGAAGATGTTTATCTTTTACCAGGGTCGTTGATGGGAGTTATATTCTGATTTTAATCTCTATTTTGTACTCTTTTAGTAAGGCAAAATAGGACATTTTGAGAGTTGCAGAGATCTGTTATGATTGCAGAGATCTGTTATGATTGCAGAATTCTAAATTGGCAATCATAATGCAATATTGCCAATTTGCATTTGCTCTGTAGGCATACATATGTGTTAAAGATGTAAATAATGGTCTGTGGGATACTCTTATAAAGGGTACAATGACTGTGTGCAGAATTGTTGTTCTTTTATCTAATGTTTTGTGCATTTTGTAAATTCATATCATTTCAACGCAGTCACACCTAGAACATCAAGGGGAACATCTTTATTGTCTTTATAGACATATGACTTAAATAAGATTGAGTACTTGTAAGTCTCTCATACTGCACAGCATAATATGGGAATTGCCCAATTTCCTTACAACTAAATCACGGTTTCTTTCAAAATGGAAAGCTTGAAGGAAACAAAATGCGGACTTCAGAGACAGGGCTGTCTTTTTAAGGTTATTTCAGTAGACCAACTGCCATGATATTGACATTTCTAAAATGCTTATGAGACGGACAGCCATGATACCGAAAACATGAGAGAACATTTTAAAAAAGGAAGTTCAAGAAAGTTAATGTTACTGGCAGCATACGAGACTCACCAAACCAAGATATACTTAGAAGAAGATGGAAAATGTAGGTCTTGTGGGTTGTAGCTGCCCGTCTTCCTGGTAAATTATTCTTCTCACCCTTCTCTTCCCTTTCAGGACATCTCAGCTGATGACGCATCTCAGCTCCATCTCATTTTCACCAAACTGAAAGATGAGACTCCTGACATTCTTAAGCCATCAGAATCAGAGGTAAGACTTGGTCAGGTGGTATACCTAAAATTACCAAGTATCAGTTTCCCCCCCAAAATACAGTTACTCTTTAACTTTTGAAAGTAGAAAGCTAGTGAAAAGGGATATTTCACAGGTAGGGACCATGTTATGGAATTTCTTTGAAGCTCTTCCTCTTGTTATTTTTTAATAGTTATTTTTAATAAATATTACATGTAAAATTCTTGTTACTGTGAAACATTAAGGATTGTGGATGACAGTGATTTTCACTGCAAGGAACTTTTTTGAATTGATAAAAATCTAGTGTTGTGTCACTTTTGATTCAATTATTTTCTGGTATGAAACTCTCACAAATCTGAATGACATGAAAAATTTACAAAGATATCGGACACACGAATATATCAAGTTTCACAGTATTCTTTTTAAAAATAGACATTTCTTTGACTAAAGATTGGTTGACTAACATCAGCCATACTTCTGGAACTTTCAGGGATGCGTGTAATTATATTACAATCCAAAATAATGAGCAGTTTAACTACTTAACCCGTTGACTACTGAATTATCTTATTCCCATAGACTTAACACAGGGATCACCAGGTTCCCGTAAGCAACGGGTTAAGAAGAAAAAAGCTATATTGTTGGGTAATACCTTGATGACAGGGCATTGACACTGGCCTGACCTTTAAAGCAGTGAACCTCCTCCCTCACCTTCTGATATCATATTTTCATTTGTTTTTCTCTCTAGGAACCGGTTATCATGGAGGTGATGGTGAAGGAATGGAGGCAGTTTCTAGAGCTTGGTTTCATCCTTGAGGCTTCAATGCAAGCCATAGTAGACAGATGGGCAGACGGAAAGGTATGATGATTAAAAAAACATATAATATTGTAATATAAAAGTGGTGATAGTTATAAGATGATGATTGTATAATGATAATAATTACTATGTTTGTCTTGTCCTACTTACCTTCATTTTCTGCTGCTTGTCAAGGTTAGTACCTCAATCGAAAAGATGCTGTTAGAATAGAAAACTATGCAACATCAAGTTATTTATGGATTATTTATATGTAGAGAAGAGATAGGGAAATATTCCTTTTGGAAAGAGAGAGAGAAATAAGTTGGCCAGCATGTTATAAAAAAACAACTCTTTATTCCCTTTACACTTTATCACATTCAGGGTCCTCTAGCTCTGGCATTCACTGCCTCCACAGTGAAGGGATTGATCCGAGCGCTTTTCCAGAACACAGACAGAAGAGCCAATGTACTCAGTAAAATCAAGCATACATCATGATACTACTCAGAACATGGACTAGTCATGAGCCAATGCACTCAGTAAAATCAAGCAAACAGCATGAGATCTACTCAGAACATGGACTATTCATGATGGAGTTTTAAGCTTGGGTATGAACATCATTCAAAAACTTGGACAGGAGAGTCTTTACACTTGATAATATTCAGATGATGTCACATTTGAGATCTGATTGGAACATGGACATGTCATCATAGTGGAATGTTGAGCCAGGTTTTGAGTTTTGTTCCAGAACACAGTTAAAATAGTCAAGCAGACACCATGAGAACTATCCGGAACATTGACTTTTAATCATGACGTTCAAATCCAAAGCCAGGGTCAAAGGTCGATGCGTAGTGGAAGTTTCAGCCCATCATGATGAAGAACACAGGCTGTTGGAAATCAAAGATTTATTTCAAGATCACTATATTGAATAGGACTGAATTTCAAAGATTCATATTGTATGGCATTCTGTTGTCTTTTTGGAAGGAATATATCTTTCCTCAACATAATTCTAATTTGCACCCAGCAGATGTTATATGACAATAACTATGTAGGTGCATGTACAGACTCACATATCTTACAAATGAGAATTAATTTTGTCTGTTGGTTATGTCTAAGCCATGCTCTCCTTGGAATCGTAATAAAAGAAGTACCAGTGAAAGTCTAACAACGGGTTTGATTAAGGTATACTCAATCGGTATTGGAATCATTAAAAAGGAAGATTTTAAACAAACTGTATGCATAAGTGATACAATGTCAAACTACTGAAATTCTTATTTATCGTGGATTTCCTTTCGAAGGTATCTAGTTAAAGGTAAAGACCAGTATTGGAAACGCCCAAATTTCAAAAAATGAAATGGAAGCTCTCATTACCAATCATGTGAAAGAATATGTTTTGACTAATACATGATGATAAAAAATTTGCCGGGAAACCGCCTACTAATTCATATATTTGGTAAATTTGTTTCTCTCGTGGTCTGTGAGAGTTATAGGGTAGTCCCATATACATCTTTCTGTGTATAGTGCTTGTAACTTTACAAAGAATGGGCCAAATTTCTTATCATTTTGATGATTCCAGAACCTTGCAGTACACACCAATACTTATATGCTAGATGATCAACCTTTTCTGATCGATTCCACAACGTTTCTTTCACAATGCAATCGCATGACCATAACTGGTCTTTCCCTTTAAACTCTATTGGTACCTACATTTGCATTAGATTTACAACAAAATTTTGAATTTACAAGTACTTCAATTGGCTCCTACCACCCCTGCCCCCTCTTCTAAAAAAAATTGAGCAACAAGAAATTGATAATTTTGCCTTTTGCTGCGGTAAAGCTGTATGAAATGCTTTTGTCTTCCATGAATTGTGAACAGAAAATATATAATTCATGTTTTGATAAACATTAACAAATTTGAATGTTGCAAATTTTAAGAAGTCTGTTTATGAGTACGAGCACCTATCTGTCCATTCAATTGTAACATATGAAACCCTTTTAGCTGTTTAAGGTGCCAGATTTGTTGCCAATGAAGTTGCAAGGCAATGCTGTGCTTAAGGTATGTTACCCATCACCTTAAATCACCAATAAATTACAAAACCTAAAGGGGGCAATTGAGGGAAAAGAGGTATTTGTGTTTTCTAACAATCTGTTTTCTGTTTTGTGTCATACGAGTAGTTTGTTTTTCATTTATTTGTTTTCCTCCAAATATATGGGTTGTGATTCAGGCAGTGAATTTAACCATTTTCCCCACCCCCTCCCATGTAAATTTTGTTAATGCCATTTATTACCCATTATACAGTTCAGCTTCTGTCTGTTTTTAGTTTATATTTTCTGTCACACGCATCAATCCCACACAATGGCAAAGTCTACTGTCAACGTTGAGGGTGTGTAATTTTATCAGCTGATTGGGCACGAGACATGGAAACTGGACTCCCCCTTATAATGCAACTGTACATCATTTTTAATGTGGTTTGTTTTATTTATGGTCGAAAACAACCCCCCTTCCTCTATATATATATGGGCTCATGACGCCCTTGTTCTTGTTAGGCAGAACTCAATGATATACTTTTCTTTTTCATGTAATTGGTGAACACTTATTTGAAGTCTTCCAATTAATTTAGCCCTCAGGTTTTGTTGAATTGACTTTCTTGAAAATGGTTTCTTAATAATATTGTACATGTGCAGAACATGTTCAAATCAAATGCCAATGCTTCAAAATTGGAATATCTGCAAGTCATGTGCAAGGAAAATGTAATATGATGAAGCAAACATGAACTATATATGCTTGCTTATTTCTTGTAGTGGAGAAAAGACTTTACCAACAGATATTTTCGGGTGTAAAATGTTGCACTTCCAGCCCTCTTTGATATACAGTTATCAACTCAAATTATTCATATCCATTGTAAATTTGGTGATTTGTGTTTTGGTAACTCAATCAAGAATGAAAGGTGGACTGGTTGAATAAGGGTCTTTGTCAAAAACTTTTAAAAATGTAAGCTTTGATATTTCTCATACCCGAGAAAACAAAATTGGAACATGTAAGTTTTTCGAAAATTACAAAACTTGGTAAGGGTATGAATAATTGAGTTGTTAACTGTTAGTGTACCATGGAAAGTATGTTAATGTAGTGTTTAACCAATTTTTGCTCACACTTTCTGCCTTAAGTATTTTATTTTGAAAAATTGTTATAAGTTAGCAGTTGATATGGAGAGAGAGAGAGAGAGAGATACAAATCAGAATTCCTTGTTAAATAGTTTCTTATTTACATGCCTTTCTTTTTATGATAGTTTAATTTTTTTGCTCTGTCAATATATTGTATTATGTTGATTAAAATAAATTATGAATATGCTGCTACATCATTGAGTGTTGGCTTACAGTAGACCGTTGCAAGAANGGGGGGGGGGGGGGGGAGAGAGAGAGAGAGAGAAGGAGAGAGAGAGAGAGAAGAAAGAGATTTACAACAACAAAACGGAGAACAAGAGAACGTCGAAACAAGACAGTTACTTTCTACACTGCCTATTCTCTCACTAAGCCTTTTTTTCATTCTCTGTCTTTTTACATTATGGAATACTAGATCCTGAAAAATCCTGATTATAATGAATTGAGGAAACATATTACAAGACTATTTTTCGTTTTCTTTCATTAAATATTTTCAAAGAATTTGTTTATTATTACTAATTTTGTGTGTGAATGGGATGTCATAAATAAAATTAACCTTTTAACCTATTAAACTTTGCCCTACCTAAATGCTCCGGGCGTTCATGAAAGTACATTGACCTTTAATATTTCAAATTCATTTCGGATCAAATAAACACAGTGCAAACTCTACAATATCACACTGGTGTAATTTGGTGTCTATTAATGAGTTGTGGTAACATTGAATTAGCCTGTCAACCGGTTTAAAATAAAAAAAAATTAAAAAAATTGTAATGCACTGTAATGTTCTCGACACGAGATGGCGTGCGTGAAATCTATGTAAGATGTCTGCTCTTCACGATTTATCTTTGAAATGTAGAGAAACTGCAGATTAACGAGCGATTTACATCAGATAAATAACTTTATATGCATACGCTAAAGGTAAGGCATTGGAAACAGTCAGATTTGAGGTAAAATTTTTCGTTTTTGTAGAAACTGAACTTTATCTAAATATTGGTCTCTCTATTGTTGTCCCATGTGTAAACTTATGTGTAAGTTGAAAAGAGATGAATCAATGAATGTTATCCACAGACAGACCATTGACTAACCACTATGCGTTGCTGGTGTGGTATAAATTGTGACTTTTGGCCTATGAGTGCTGCATGAATAACATTAATTACACTGAGTTTGGACGGTGTCATGGTGTTATAAATATAATAACTGAACTGAATTGGCTGTTCATGGATTTAGTTTGTGGTTAAAAATGAAAAAAAGAAGAGTTGCTCATAATCATGTGAGAGGAAGAAACTTTACTGCTTCTAGTTTGGAGAATCATTTTCTTGTCCATATCTATACTAGACTATGGTTACATGAACTGATAACCACCATCTACATTCATTTTTAGTTGAGCTAATGGCCAGACAATCACCTGATCCTATCTTTGTTCTGAGAGGATCGAACCATCCAGTCAGCTGTGTCAAGTTTGCTCAGGACCCATCCACACATGGAGAACACTTTCTTCTCTCGGGGTAAGCAAAGGTAGAGTGGTCCAAATGGATAGATCACTGACTAGCTGAACATCCTTTATAAGCATCTACATTTGCATCACTTGACCCAGATGTATTCCTTGAAATGAGTTTTGTGCTCTTTGGAAATGCAGATCAACTTTATATCATGATGGTATGCACAATTCAAGAATTTAATATTAATATTAAATTACTCTGGCAAATATTTAATCTGTGAATTTAGAGTCCTTCCTTGATCTTATTCCTCCATGCAAGCCCTGAGCAAGGTTTCCTCTGAAATGAAGTATTATGAAAAATGATTTCAGTCTTCAAATTCTGATACAGTTTTCTCTGTGTACAGTAGGCCTGTAGCCTTATACTTGACACCATGTTTCTATCTTTGATAACTTCACATATGCAGTTGCACTAATGGTCAAGTGAAGATATGGGACCTGTCCACCAGGAGATTTACTTCATCACTAGATGGTCATCATGGACAGGGTATCTTGACCGTTGAAGGACTGACCGATGGTCAAATCATCAGGTCTGATGTTCAAGTTTGTTTAGTTGTACAGAGTACAAGCTCTTAACTATATGCCACATTGTCTTCCAGAAAGAACAATTTCAACACTTATCCAAAATGTGGGAGCTCTCATGGATTGAGATGTTCAATTTAGTTGAACACTGTTTACAGCAAGAACTTGTCTCGTGAAGTTGTTTGTATGACTTATTTCTGTAAAGCTTTTGTTACACTGTAAAACCTCATTCAGATACGATACGAACCAGAATACTGCATTGGATTATTTATACCATGATGCAAGCGTAATACTCTTCAAATTATGTATGTATATGACACACACAGAACTCACTAATACGTGTAAGACCCTTGTTGCGCTCAGTTGCCATTCATTTCCATTTTTTTTTTAATTGCTGTGGTTTGCAGCTTCATAGCTGAAAGAGCCATAAGGGTTAATCATAGATAAAATGTTATGTCAGTGAAAAAATGTTTTATAAGGTAGTTGCATATACGTTTGCTGCTCCTATTATGTATAACTACATTAATCATTTCAGCATCTATTTTTTCATGGTGTGACTATAGAAAAGGAAATTTACTCAAAAAAAGTATATATGTATTCAGCAGTGTAGATTGGTTAAAGGTATTCCTACATGATCTTGTTATAACATCAAAGAGTTTCAGATGAATTCAATATTTTTTAACAACACTTTGTAATACCTTTCATTGGATGATTTAGCCATGCAAGAGTTCATTGAAAAATATTTGACCTCGTCATTGCTTTTCCCCTACATATTATCATCGTAGTCATGGACGTGATGGCTGTGTTCACATATGGGAGATAGCAGATGGGAGATATGACATCAAGACCTCATTCACATCAGCTACATCCAACTTCTGCCCATGTGTCCTTTGGCATCAGCATGGTATGAACTAGCAAAAACTCTTCTACATAGTTAAAAAGATAACAAAACGATTTGGTATAAGAAGAATAAAAACGATGATGATGATGATGATGATGATGATGATGATGATGATGATGATGATGATGTTGATAATACAATAGTGGGTTCTTGTATAGCACTCATTTCTGTCTCACTTGACTTGACTTGACACTCCTGGCACTCCAATATTATTACCCCACCTGTAGCATGGCTGCTATTATGGCATGCTAGAATCTCAAGGAATTATTTCCTGCCAGGTATGGTATAGTGTGGTAAAATGTAGACTAGCCAGAGGATGTTAGTGAGGTGGCAGGGACTTGTATACCGTCCACCACTAGATCACAACTCCAAGACTGAATTAACAAAGGTACTGTAAGTTCTCTTCTTTTATTTCCCTTGTCAACAGGTGCATGCTTCCTTGCTGTGTCTGGAGGTCAAATGTCAGAGGTCAGGGTAATTTCTCTGAAGGATCATCAGGTCATAGCCAAACTGCTGCCACCGGATGGCCATAAATCTCTAGGTAGGTACAGACTTCATTCGATTCATTCTTCATGATCAGCAACCAGGAAAATTGAAACTTTTCTGGAATCTAGAATTTCTCTTAAAATTCCCTACTCATTTATCTTACGTTTTACTTGATTTAAGTTATCTACCGTCATTGTCTTTTAACCTACTCTTCAGCTTGTATGCATCTTGATTGAGTTTAATGTAAATGTGGAACAAATAGATTTTAAGCTTCTAAGTTCATTACAAAGTTAGTGGGAGAGGTACTCCTGAGGAACTTCTCAGAGTTGCCACTCTGCGATTAATTGACTTCAACTCTAAACCTTGATGAATTTTGTTTTGTTGTTGGATTTTTCCTCAACCATATACTGATCTGTTTTTCTTTTCTCTTTCCATCATATTTTCCTTTTCATGTGTGATTTTATGATTGTTACGTTTGGATTACAATCTCTAGTGATTTTGTATATGACGTGAACATCAGATCATCATCTACAACAAATGTTGAATCAAATTTGAAGTGAATCTTAATTCGGTATCGACTTTTCCTTTAATGGCTCCAACTTTATTTTTTTTTCACACAGGTATGCCGATGTGCATGAAGTTCATGAATGAGAAGCAACTCATAATTGGTTATGAAGATGGAACTGTAGCCCTCTGGGATGTGTCTTCTTGCTGTATAGTGAGTGAGAGCAAAGTTCATCAAGAACCAGGTTGGTAGGCCATTTTCCTCTCTTCATTTGTCTTTAATCTCACTTTGAAAAGAACTTGTTATAATTATTTCAAAATCGAAAAAGATGCTAGATCAGTAACTAATCATAAACCTTTTCCACAGAATTGTTCATGCACACCTTTATATAGCTACACAGGGCCAGCTGATCATGTATTCACTACAAAAAATACCAGGAACTCAAGTAACTGTACATTGGGATTACATAACAAGCTGGTCCTGCACTGTTAAGGTGTGCAAAAGCATTACCGCAAGATCATCCTTAATTTAATGGATAAATGAAATGCAGAATCAATGTACCGGTAGACAAAAAGATTCCTTACAAAGTGTCAACATCAAAGTATCAAGACCACTATAAATGTTTCTCTTCTAACTTGTTCATTGGTATGTATGATGTTCTAAAATGTGTTTATGAAATTGATGACACAGGAGGGATAAATCACATATATCTTTCCGTGTATTTTTTTTAACCTGCTTAATTAGGTATAGCTCATGTTTTTGCATTTTTTCTTCTCAGTAATGTGTCTGGAGTTCTGTTCAGCATCTAACAGAGGTATTTCAGGCTCCTCCACTGATCAGCTTGTTTCATGGTGCATCACACCTCAGGTAAATGGAGTAGAAAACTTTAACCTGCACTTTGAACTTGAACATGAAATTGAAACTGAACTGAACTTAACTTGCCACTTTCAATGGAACAAACAAAAAATCACTGTAGGAAAGGCTTAGCAACACCATAAACTTGGTACTATATTAATTTAATAGTTCATATTGTTTTGTGTGTGTCTATCTTGGTCTAGTGGACACATCACTAGATTGTGGATCAAAAAGTAATAAGACCTGGGCCCCGTCTTACAAAGAGTTGAGATCAATCTCAAAATGGCAATGGCCTATCAAGATCATCGTTACATGCGCGTATTGTACAGCACGCGCACTATCATCCAATGAGAACCGTTGTTTCAAAACTGCGATCGATCGCAATTCTTTGTAAGACGGGGCCCATGGCTGTGGGTCTAGTGACCTTTAGCAAGACAAAGGACACACTAATACCAGCATGTGGGACTTCAGAAAGAAATTATCAAAACAAATGTATATTCTTCCTGACAAGGGTATATCTACCAAGAAGGCTAGTAAATTTGTGCATACTCTGGCATAACAGGAGTCACACTCGTATGAAGCACGAGACATACAAACTTGCTAAAGTTTGGTCATCCCCAACCATATCATTGGATGCTGTATAAAAGGCTAGATTTTCCTGTTTTGACCAGGAGTAAATAAATATCTGCTGAATAAGCCAATTATGACCGACCTCTGTGTTTTTTTTATCCAGGGTGGGATATCCTTGGATAAAGGGATGGACCTAACAAACCCAGGAGTGGCAGCACTGTCGTTACGCGATGACACCAAGATCTTAGCATCAGGTGGATGGGATTCAAGGTATGATTTTCCTTTACCATGATTAAAATCTTGGACTGCCACATTGTTTGGAGTATACTATACATATAAACAATATGTGTGACAAAAGACAACTGTGGCAGCCTAATGTTCATTGTTCCATTGGTTAACTAAAGCAGGTAAAGAATTTAGTGTTGTTTGATGCACCTTAAAACAAAAAAACTCCTAAACTGCACTGGCAAATACAGATTGCAGATAATGCATACAGGGGCCTTTTGTGTTTTCAAGTTCCCTCTAAATTTGACTCTCAATTCATGTAAAAGGAAAGTGGTTTCTATGGTGCAGTAAAGTGTTGATGCAAGGGAGTTTACTGCATTGTGTCAGAACAAGCTTTAGGACTTGGAAAGGGTACCTCTGCTTTAATATGAAATGATCAACAGCATATTTATTCTTTACTCTTCACTAAAAAGTACATGTATTTTTTCTTCTGTTTGTGTTTCTAGAATTCGCGTGTGGAGCTGGAAAAAGCTCAAGCCACTGGCAGTTCTGACCTACCACACTGAAACGGTCAACTCGCTTGATTTCTCTCCATGGATAGAGGGCAAAGGTCATTTGATGGCTGCAGGAAGCAAGGACACTCACATCAGTGTTTGGTCACTTTACAATGACCCAAAGACTTGACCATGTAACAACCGGGGATGTGATTGCACCACACTCATGAGCTCATTTTGTAGAGGTGTTGTGGTCAAGTGGATAAGTCACTAGACTGTGAGTTACAGGATTCGAATATCGGCCACATCACTGATGTCCTTCGACAAGACATACATGTAGTCTACCTTTGCCACACTTGACCCAGATGAGGGAGATGATATAGAGTGGAAACTCGTTATAACGAGGTCCTTGGGACCAAGGAACAAAGAAATTACCTTGTTATATCAGGGTAAAACAAGATGGAATTTTGACTTCGCGCAGTTGAAAATGATGCCTCCGCCATAGAGCAATTTTTAAAATTCAAGTTGATTGTAGTCCATCTGTCGGTTTTTTAAT
>BEXV01001926.1:43621-59736 GCA_003118195.1 Hemicentrotus pulcherrimus | reverse complement strand
GGTTGAGCACGTTTTTATAAGGTATATGTAATATACAGAAGCCAAAATCTTGTTTACATCGTTCATATACGTCCTTCTGAGTTTTCTCGTATTTCATTTAGCCAGGAATGTTTGCATCAAAGCGAAACGAAGAAATACCCAAATTTGGACATGCTTCAAGTTCCAAAACAGCTTTCCATTGTAATTTTCTCTTTAGAATTTATTCGGAAAACAGGTTTTTTATAGGTTCCCTGCTTCTCAGGATACAATCAGCGATCATAATTTCTTCATGTAAAACCTATCAGCGTGAAACATCATTACAAATGATTTCAATCAAGGTGCGTTTCCTTTCAGAATATTCCTTTTATAAGTGCTTTTTTTTCTTCTTCTTTTAACCCATCCTACGGGCATAGGTTTGTGTGGTTCCCAGGCAAAGTCACTCTTCCGTCTCTGGCTGTCTGTCTGTCTGACTCCTTCTCTCTCCTTCTTGTCTTGACAAATCCATGAGTAAACCCATATCCTTTATGTACTCCAAACCAGGACAAAAAAAAGACACTACAGATATATTGGTTCTATATAAATTCTTTTTTTAAATGTTGTTTGTCTGCGAATACAGTGATGATTTTAATTAAACTCAACATATAGAAAGCCTCCTTCCTGCATGATGTAATAATGACAAAATTATTTCAATGGCTTGTAAATTATCAATTTCAAAGAGTTTCAGAATAATCCCTCTTGCATTTCAACATGGACAATAAGACCATTTCGTTTGTACAAAAATACCAAATGATCTACAATGAGCAAAATATTAAGGTGATTCACTCGCCAGCTACAGGTCAAGAAAGCAATTGCCCACAATATCATTGGTAGACTAAAATATGATAATGAGTCAGGCATGTCCATCCTGAAATAAAGGGACGTCTGGATTCACTGATAGTTTGTTTAGTGTTTGTAACAGCAAACAAAACACATTTCCCGTGTAAGTACACACCCATCCCTAGGGAAAAACATGCAAAAACACGTTAATGTTACCTTTATTTGGCCCTCCCCTTGGTGCTCAAGGGGAGGGATGCGATTTTAAAATTTTCGATTAAAAAAAATAGTGCTCACTACCACCCCCCCCTCCCCACTGAGCAAATAATCGGCCGGCGCGATTTGCCAAACAAATAAAAAATAGATATTGGTCCTTACCCCCATCCCCCCCCCTCCGCTTATTCACCATCTGGCTGTTTCGGCGCTTAATATTTTCTCACGAATTGGGCCCCCTCCCTGGCCAACGGCGGGATCGGCGCCTGCACCCACCCTCCCACATATTCTCCTTTTTTTTCCTTCTGTAATGTGTTCTTTTATTTCATGTTATATCAAAACGTCATACAATTTCAAGAATGATTCTTCAACCATTGTGGAAATTATCGTCGAGTTGTGTTTCCCAGATTCAGTATGAATTTCCTAAACATTAAGAGAACGATAAATAAACACTGGTATATAGAAATTATGATAAGCATTCAAAACATAATCAAATACTGACTGAGAAACTAAAGCCAGACATTCCCTTAACTGAACGTGTTTACATTTTGCAACCATTGATTTGGAATTATCTAGATTTAACTATTGATACCAGATTCCAATTAGTGNTGCAAGTGACAGATTGAATCCAGCATGACGGCTCAAACGTACTTGACTTACATATAACAATAATACCAGTCTACAGTCCTGGACTAAAGATTTAATATTTAAAGTTAATGTGCCGATGAAACTCCTCATATCCGTATCATAATCCGTGTCTCTGACAAATAAACATCAGGAAATCCTTGTCAGATTCAGTGAATATTTCATCAGGAGACTTGTACACTTGACAATCTGACTTGAGATGCTATGTACTAATAAGCATTTGTGTTGGCATTTCACTAATTCCTTTGGAAAGGTATATAAAACACAGAAAATAATTGTTATTCTCTTTCTTTACTACAATCAAATATATATTTCAAGTAAAGTCTAGTTGAGCCTAGTGCAGACTACCGAATCTCTCTTTTATTTCTGAAGTATGCCCAATTCATCAAAGTGGTTTATTTTTATACCAGTGAAACCTTTTACTTATTTAAGTTAATTTTGTCCAACAATTGGTGACATAAGAATGGATATATATATATATATTTAGGCATGAAGAAAAAAGTCGACATATTCTGGAACACCCGCTGTCATGTCAGACTTGAGAATTTATATACCGGTAATAATGATAATAATATCAGATATTTATAAAGCACACACATACAAAATGCATGGTGCTCAAGGCGCTCCAACTATTACCCCGGCTCTGCTAGGCTGCCAATTTCGGCGCTCACAGCATTCAAGGAACTCCTTCCTACCAGTACCCATTTAACGCCTGGGTAGAGAGTCGCAAATGTAGATTACTATCTTGCCAAAGGACAATAGTGCCATGACGGGACTCGAACCGCGGACCCTGTGATCCACAGTCCGACGACTTATCCACTAGGGCACAACACAACACTATCTCATCTGACGCTCTCGAGGGTATGGGACAAGGTCCAGTCGTTACCCTATACTAGCCCACAGGTTGATCCTTGGTTCATTAGAGACGAATATCCTGTCAACACGTCAGGTGTGAATTAATGAGCTTGAAATCGCTCAATGAGACGTGACAAGCACTGACCTAAATCAATAAAGTCCCTTTTCACACATGGGGATTTTTTTTGCAGATTGAGCCTTTTCCACTGCAAAAAATCAGTGATTCTTTGGTTTAATAAAAAAAACATTCCAGAGGCAGTTTTTCCATATTGAATTTTTATATGGAATGTGAGAAGAATTAACAATATGTGGTTGCAATGTAAATGCAGCTACTGAAGGTC
Organism: Hemicentrotus pulcherrimus; assembly: GCA_003118195.1. Lineage (NCBI taxonomy): Eukaryota > Metazoa > Echinodermata > Echinoidea > Camarodonta > Strongylocentrotidae > Hemicentrotus > Hemicentrotus pulcherrimus. The sequence goes on along the minus strand of BEXV01001926.1, from coordinate 56,890 downwards.
TTTCAGACGAAACTTAATAGTTTCAAAATTTGAATAAGTTTAAGTGTTTTCCTCTGCTTCAGAGTCTAACCTAGATACAGATTATTGTTGAGGGGTTGCAGAATGCATAGTGTATAAGCACAGATTATAGGAAAACTGATTCATAACAGCCGATTCCTGCTTGATTTTAGGTCAAATGCAGAAAAGCAATCTAACAAAGCCAACACTGCTATCCCAAGGTCATGTGACCAATCAGGTGACTAGAGATTGTCCGTCTTACTTCATTGCATGATACTGATAGGGATGTCTTTTGCACCTGATTTACTAAAGACTGACCGCACAAGTTCAACAGTAAGCTACACCTGGGATAAAACTCATTGGGAAGATATATGTCTTTTAAACTCTTTAAAGTTTGAAGTACTACCCACCTGTAACTTGCAAAAATATAATATGTAAATAAAAATTAAAGTAAGGTTAAAGGAAATTAGGAAGCAGGATTGGTTGCTGAGAGCCGTTATGCTTGATTTACAAAGGAACGACTGCACATCTTCAACAGCGTAAGCTATAGGACCTACCTGTACCTGGGATAAGACTAATTGGGAGTGCCTGTTTTTAAAGGCTGACCTACCTTGCGTAAATATAAGATGAAGAAATCAGGTTACTTTAATACCGTAAGAACATTTGCAGAGTTTGCTAAGTGCCAGAAGGATGGTTAAACTCACCTGTACTTTTACAGACTAAATGCTCCTATCAGCAAACAAGTCTAGAGGTCATTTAGACTAACTGAGACTAAAGCAGGCTGCAGATACAAAGTTTGTATCTAGAGAGCTTGACATTTTGTGTGTGAATGGTTTAAACGTGTTTAAACTGGATGGAGTGTGCGCTTTGTTTGATATGACATGACCTTCAATGCGCAATGGCACTACTGAGCAGTACTTAATCCCGAAACGATTAACGATCGCACCAAAATTTCTGTGTGTGAATGATGTTGTATGTACAGCTGATTAGTTTAAAGCCCTTTAAACTAAACATGTTTATAGAATTATAGTGTGTGAAAAGGCTGCTAGACAAAGTAGTTGTAGACCAAACAGCAATTCACCGTAATTTTATTCGTAATTTTATTCGGGAAGGATGTTGGTCCAAGAACAATGGGTGGGAACACATTCTGTGAGCCACCAATAAAGGATTTCTTTCTAAAGATATGTGTGTGTTTGAGGGTCATTTTGAAGGATGCATTTGACATACAAATGCCATGACATTCAATGTACATGTATTTCCTAAAACCGGAGTGTTGGCTCAGTCAGTAGAGCGTCCGCCTCACAACCGGGAGGTCGTGGGTTCGAACCCCGGCCGCGTCATACCAAAAGACGTTAAAAGATGGGAGTTGTTGCTACCTTGTTTGGCGTTCAATAATAAGGGATAGAGCANCTATAACCAAAAGGTATAATTATCATTTCAATAATCATTTAATCATTAAAAACTGTAATCATCAAATAATTATTAGACATCATGGATGGTAGACGAAATGCGCATTTATAGACAAACTGGGAATTAGACTAACGGGTTATTAGAATAAATGAACAATAGACCAAACGGGTAGTAGACTAATTGGAGATTAGACCAAATAACTATTATCCTTTATGGTTATTAGACCAAATAATAAGTAGACGGAATGAATATTTAACCAGGTGGATAGTAGGGGGGCTGGGTGTAGACCATATGGAAAAAGACTAATTGGGTAGTACTAAGACAAACTAGTTGTAGACCAAACAGCAATTCACCGTAATTGTATTGAGGAAGGATGTTGGTCACAGAATAGAACAATGGGTGGGAACACATTTTGTGATCCACCAATAGAGGATTTCCTTCTAAAGATGGTATTTGTGTGTTTGAGGGCATTTGGGTGTTTGACGGTCGTTTTGAAGGATAGGTATGACATGCAATTGCTATGACATATATTTCAAATGTATTTCCTAAATATGTCACATCTGCTTAAAACTATCTTTATCCGAGATTCACTGGCTTGTTCGTTAATTGTTTGATAATTAAAGATATCAGCCAAAACAAAATATAAGCCTTTCATTAGCGTTTGTCTTGGAAATCACATTACTATTGATAAACAACTGTAAACTGTTCGAAATCATGATCTTACTTCTGGATATCATTAATCTAGATCAATTCATTTGGCCATATTTTTTTAAAGATGGAAAAGTAAATCAAACATTTTTAAAATATCAAAACTTAAGAAAGAAAAGCACCAAACCTGTGAATGCATTATATACAAACAGCAATCATCAATTCTTACTTCAACAAATATGCAACCAAACCAACAATCAACATAAAATAGCACCAAAAAAAAAAGTTTGAACTAGATTTACTGATATCAGTCTCCGAACATATTTTAAAGAAACTCTTGAACACACTTGTTTTGTGCCAGAAAACACACATTAGGATGAAGAAAAGAAAGAGTTCTGCACCAAGCAATGCTAAATGTAAATCAGACCTCAAATCAATGAAAAAAAGTATAATTGTTTCACTTCGAGAACTTACTTTCCTGAAACAGAATGAAGATTCTACCTTGCAGAAATACAGACACATACATGTATACTGGGAAGGTGAAGTGATAAGTCTATAGAGTAACTGTTCAATTTGCTTTACCAGAGAAAGAAAAAGGAATGAGTTTGTAAGTACTAGTGGTCGTGTACTGTCCCAGCACTGGCCCCATCTAGAGGCAATTCACTTATCTCAGAGGCCCGGGGGAGCACTTCCGCACCCATTTCATCGTCATCAATGTTTTCTTTGGTTTCATTGACTTCTTTCCCTGATCCCGTCCCGAGCCCGTTCCCTAGGACGTTCTTCAATAGTTGTGCTTTGGGTCGATCAACATCTTGGATGATTTGTCGGTATCGCCTTGCCTCCTCCGCATACTTCTTTGCATCGTTCAGAACATGCTCGGCCTTGAGGAAAATGTCTTTCCTCCCGAGATCGTTCCTACTCTTATAACCATGCTTCCGGAGGAACTCCTCTCTCCCATCCATCTCCTCCCCCTCCATCTCGTCCTCGTCCTCTTCCAACTCCTCCTCTTCATCCTCATCACCCTGGTACCCCTCATCAACATCAAACTTATTCAACATCCCGTCCAAACGTTTTATTACCTCTTCTGCGTCCTCCTCCCAGAAGTTCTTCTTGGCGTACTGCAGCATCTTGTTTTCCATTTGGACGAGCTGGTTGTACCTCTCCACGTCGCTCCGGGGGGTTAACTCCAAGGTGGGGTCCTTCATGCCCTTGTAGAAGGCAATGTTCTGCAGCATCACCTCATCTTCAGGCTTGAGGATGAGGAACGAGAGAGCGTTCTTTACAGCATTCTGGACATCATTGACTGATAGAAAAAGAGATAACAGTAGAAATAAGCAGAGAACTGATCCCTTTATCAACCTTTAAAAAACCTTTTTTAAACCTGTATTTATAAGCAAATAATCCAAGTTGTGTACATTCTTATTTTCAACTCAATTAAGGCAAGACTGCGCTTTTTTTCTCACTTTTCTTTAGCTGAAATTATTTCAAGGGCAGTTTTGATAACGTTTGTGTAAAAAGGTTAGTGAATTTCATGTTTGACTGTTTTGCAAATGAAAATATATGGGACTTTTCGATTTGCACGTTCATTAGTGGACTGCGACGTATGCGGTCACTTTTGAAGCAGTGCGCATGCGCATCGACGAGCTCATCGTTCGTAGCAGACTTCTTGAATGTGTTTAACCTTGTTTTGCAGTCGTTCGCAAACTGTGACGAGTCATGTTCATAAGCAAGCTTTTGTAGTCACGAAACATCTCATTGAAGTCACAAAATGGACCAAATTGACCTAATTCTATAACCGGAGAGTGGTGGAAGCGTGAATTCTCTTAAATTAACACATTTTTGTGTCTGTAATTTCCTTTAAATCAGAATTGTTGCAGGAAAATTCATGAAATGAACACATTTAAGATGTGCATCGCCAATCTGTTGCAGCATAATTTTCGAGATCAGTCCCATGCACCGAGTTTGGTGTATTGGATCTTGCTTTTCGATCGATTTCGCGCTCACTAAGCAGAATAATTCTTAAAATGAACACATTTTATTTATATGCATCGCTAATCTGTTTCAGCATAATTTTTGAGGATAGTTCCTGCACCGAATTTGTTTTTGGATCTTTAGCTATTCGATCGAGTTTCGCACTCACTAAGCGAGCGCCGTAGTTGTGTGAAATCAAAAAGGTAACGAACAACAGTCAACCCTGCGCAGTCCACTTATGAACGAGCAAAACGAAAAGTCCCTAATGCATTGATTTTGAAAAGAAATACCTTTTTTAAATGTCTTATGGTAAAAGTAAATGATACGTTGGCTTTTCTTACTATTGTAATATGCAAACTGTAAGAAATGAAAGTGACTTGAGAGATAGTCCTCCACTAGCTTGCTGTTGATTCGAGATAACCAGCTTTCACACTGGCTCTTGCAGTATAATGTGGATGCATAATGATCTGGAATGAGAAACAAAATAAAAGAAAGCAAAATTTATCCCACNTGCTCCCGGGTTAGACATGGTTAGACTGGCCATTATCTACATCAGGGTACAGGTCGTCTGGAAGGAGACATTCATTAACGGGAAAATGAGTCACAAAACTTCAGGAATATGATGGATGCAAAATGATCATACGGAGAATCAGAAGAACATAAATTACCACAAAATATCACATAATAGCTATGCAAAAGTACGCACTACCTCGCATGCATATTTTCTCTTCCCCATGTTGAGTCGACGATACAACATGGAAGAATCGTCGGGGTAGGTCAAAGAATCACCCCCTTTGTCCCATCGAAGACTTCTTCAAATTATAATTTGAAATTATTTCAAGTGGCCAGCCAGATACCCAGAGGAGTCAAGCAACCTAGTACTACTAGTCTAGTAGTATTAGTCTAAGACCAAGTCAAAATTGTAATTACTCCCTTTGCATATTTTGAGATAATGTCGCCCAACCCGCTGTTCGAATGTTTTCATATGCACGCGCTCAAGCTTCGACGCCTTTTGCGTCGGCGGCGGAGCTTCCTGGAGTTAGACAGTATAGTAGAGTCTAAGCTCAAGTTTTACGTGGCGCATGGACAACCTCAAATTAAAAAAAAAATAAACATAACATCAAGTTAACAAAGTCATACTCATATACTTATATTATTCATAGTCATGACAATTGACATGATCATCATCATTATAATTAAATTTCAAAAGCCAATTTAATTAATTGCCAACAAAGTTATACCATGCCCATGGACATGAATCATTGAATGGAAGTTTTTGTTCTCAGACTCAGTTGAAAATGTCACCAGATCGAGACTAATCATGCATGTTGTAGACTAAATCAATGGTAGAATCAATGTTGCATGAATATGCTTATTCACTGGTCAGTAAGTCCTCCCCAAAAGGTCAAAATGAAAGTGGCACATGCCACATATCAACATCATGAACAAATGAAAAACATGCAGATCATTCAGATCATGCAGATGCGCGATGCGCATGCACATACTTAATTTTACTTAAATCTAACGTTACACGAAAATAAAGGTGAAGGACCGTTGTCAAAATATGTGCACATATTTTACTTAATTCCTTCCGGCGATAGTGAACAATACTTGTGAAATCAATACAAGAAAAAGTACGGGATAAATATCATTGATTTATTTCACCACTGAGGAATGAGAAAAGAGTTTCAACAAGGCTAATAATTACCATATTCTTTTGATGTTTGGTTTTCTTATTATTTGCTCGTTGACGCCATTTTATCTTGCGCGCGTATGAAAATTATCGTGCGAGATTTTTTGACTTTGGAAAGTCCGTAAATTACGAGATTTCGCACACAGTGTCAAAGGTCACTGCACTTTTAAACCGACTGTGCTGAAAGGCCCTAGAATGTAGACCGAAAACCAGTCTCTATTAAATCGTCGGTTGTTCTACTGAGACTACGTCTGGCTCCACTATACCTCCGATTAGGGAATGTCAACAAATGTCAGTTCTATTTTAAAGAAATGACCCAAATCAGACGGTTATAATTTCTGTCTAGCTAGAATGTTAAATCAAAGAGATACCATCCTTGGTTAAATATAGACAAATATTATACACAAATAAAACTTCTTCAGGAAATTGAGAAATACACTTATTGTCGTTTTAATCGTAAAAGTTATTCCAGTCGTCTCAAGATAACCAAGGGCTTTAGATAAAGAGGTTACAAGAACATGTATGGAAGCCTTTAGGATAGTNTCCACAATGAAATTCATGTATTCCTCTTTTAGGAAGGGGACTGAACATGTGTTCAAAGTGTATATATGGGATATTTACTTTATTACATGTAAAGCTTGGACCAATAATAATTTTTTTTCCTGTTTCTCTTTGTGTCTTTAAGAACTTGCTTCAGCCACAAGAACCAATGATGTTCCACTGGAGGCAGAAGATTCAGGGATAAAGCCACCTTCGAAGATCCGACAACTTCGACCAACGAGGGCGACGAGCTGTCGAGGGGTACCAGCTCACAAAAAATCTTCGCTGGTGACCAGAAGATTCCAAACCACTTAAAAAAAGTTTCTCTCTCGTGGGGAGAACAAGGAGAATCTCCTCCAATTTCTCTTTGAGAAATGTAGCAAGTCGGGAAAGGACATAATTGATGATGTCACGGTTATTGTTGGACATGGGGAACAATGCCATGCCATTAACATGTACAGGAGCAAAGGAGAGCTGGAAATTCAACCTATACCGGCATTATTAACATTTAACTGAACATTATACAGATTGTCATTTGATTATCTACCCATCTGAATAAATTGCTAAAATCAAAGTTTTGTGTTTTGCAGGTTATGATAAAAAATCATAATATTCCGCTTTTATATAGCGCTTTTATATAGCGCTTAATACATATATACAGTCTAAGCGCTTTACAAATACCGGTATACTATTAATGTAATGTAATATGCATATGACTTCCTTCCAAAAAAAATCATCATTTGTTGTTTCATTATTAGAAACTCTTTAAAACCATATTTCCAATGTCTTAACACGATTTTCAAACATAACCCGTTACAAATTATTTCAACCAGCTATTCTTGCATGCATTTCTAATGATCTTGAATACAAGGCTACTGCACAGTAAATTACTGTTGTTTAAGGATGCTTGTACCACTTCTTTCAGTCATCCTTAATATATGTGTCTTACAATAATGTGGAAATAATAATAATAATACAATAATGTGGAAAATATGTTGCAAAAAGTTACATTGTAAATAATTAACTGTAATGTCATTTCTTGTTTATACACTGTACTGTCATTCCAACAAATATTTTGTTTTTGTTTTTATTTGTTTACATTTGAGATACTTCATTTAATTTTTTATCAGGAACCTTAAATTACAAGCCGTTCTTTGTAGGTTTCCTCTACAATACAACCTTCAATTAATATTATTACCCATTGCTTCCTTACAGGTGTTAAGGTCACTAATTGCTATTCATGGGTTTGAATTTCTTAATTATATATATATATATTTTATTGATTAAAAAAAACAAAACATTTGCATACATGCACACCGTTACAATCTCCATCAGTAAAGACAATTCTTTTTTGTTACCTTTACTATTTGAGCGGAAGCAGTAAAATGCTCTACAATATGATTATGCAATATATTTTCTCTAACGATGTATTACAACAAAAGTAAGCCTACTTCAAGTAAAACTACACGGATTAGGTACAGATATTGTGATACTATCATTTTTTTCTGAACTTCTATAATGTTGAATGTACACTGTAGTTAGAGTAACATTTACAGTTCGATATCTAAATCTTCATTTGGACAACCCTTGTCATGGTATTTTTTACACCTTGACTTATTAAGATGAAAATGAGGGTTAAAAATTTGTTGGTTGTTTAAATTATCATATACATGTTTGTAGGTGCCAATTGTGCAAAATCTGTGATCTATGTCGTTATTGACTGTTGTACATATGTATATGTTATGATGTGCAACCCATGTCTATTAGAGTTATAACAGTTTGGCAGTAACTCAGTTTGAAATTAATTTTGAGTGCACTTCTGAGTTTTACACTTTAGAATCAAAGTGAGTATAGTAGAGTATAATTTCTAAGAGCTATTGAAGAAGTTGCAATACATGTACCTGCTTACTTTGGCTGAATTAATTGAATGGAATTATGAATAGATCCAGAGAAGTACCATTATAATATGACAGAGCTAAGAGAGCTTAATATTCTAGGAATGTGATTTCTAAACATGTTTAACGAAATCTGATGGTACAGTACATACATATATATGCCAATATGAAATGGTTTAATATGTAAAAACTGTTTTGGAACTTGTACTGTGAACCTTTGTTTTATTTGTTATAGTAAATAAAACATTAAACGCTATACTATAAAATCATTCTGTCATAGCTTTTAATGTGAGATCACANAGCAGATTTATCCAACTGCTAACAACTATCACATGGAAGTAAACAGTGGTTACCATACAGATCTGAAAAGTGCCACCAGTTTAAATATTTTAAATGGAGGTAAACAATAACTTACATAAAATAAAGTAATAAACATATTAAAACAACATAATTTCTGATATACCAGCTCTAACATTGGCCCATGCAATAGAATGTTAATGTGTAATGATCTACAATCAAGGTAACTCAGGGTAACTGTAATAATGAGAAACAAAATAAAAGAAAGCAAAACTTATCCACCCGCTGTCACCAGCTTAAATATTTCACATGGAAGTAAACAGTAATTTCACAAATAAAGATCTGGAAGGTAACCCTGTAAGTTGGGGCTTTGATCAGATCGGAGAACGAAGTGATACCCTCACACCTGTGATCGGTATAGGCAAAAATAATCGGCAAAAAAATTGTAGGCATGCATTATATTCCAAGATGGCGACCCGCATGTTTTGCCTCTTCTCTTTGACCAATATTATTAATTTCAAAGTCATGAAAAGACACTAAATATCAACAAACATGGTCTACAGCAACTCCAAATGACAAAATAGTCCCAGCTATGCATTTTTTAAAGATTTTGATAGCCAAAAACTTGGAAATTTTCAGCATTCAAAAAAGAAAAAAAAAAAAAAATTCTGCCGATTTTTTTCTGATCATTTTTCTTCATCGGCGATCAGAAATTATTATCCGATCACCCTGACTGGCTCAAGATTGGCCCGTATCCGATGATTGGTTACAAGCTTACTGAAAAGTACAACATTTCTGGCATGCCAGCTCGAACATTGGCTCTTACAGTACAACCATAATGAGCTAATTAACAAACATTAAACAAAAATTATTCCACTGCTGCCATAGGTGTAAAAACTATCAATTAGTGCAATATCTCTTTATATCATATAACTAGCTAAAGTGTTGGCTCTTCTAACACAAAGTTAATACATAACGATTTAGAATTAAACAAATCAGCAACAAAGAGACATTTATCCTACTGCTGCCAACAGTGTTTCTAAAAAAAATGGGGAAAAAACAAACAAATGGAAAATCAACAGTGAACAGTATAAGTAAATATTACAAAATAGAGAACCTCTCACAAATATAATGCCACTTTTTAGTAAAATGGCTAGTATAATAACTTTATCAATCAGAATCAAAAGGTGGAGTCATCTTGTTAAACAGTGTATTCCCTTCCAATCTAAACCAGACAGAACATGAAAACCTGTCACAATAATATAAATATTAATCTTTTTTTGGCATTAAGCTTTGCAACAGGTGTAGACTGATAGAACCGACACCAAAAACATGAACTGTCCTACGACCTTTGCCACAGCTACAGTAGAATCCAGCTACTTCACAGCATCAATAAACAGAAACAAGTACTGACAATCGTCATGATCTAACAGACTTTTTGTAGTTTCTCGCTTTATGCACTTCTATGCAACGTATGTTTCAGGTATATTGAAGAGAGGTTATTGACAAGTTCCATTGTCATTTCCTAAGAATATAATATAATACAATATGTAATATTAAATTTAACCATTCATAATGTAATTTTTTAGGGTAGATGAAACTTTTGCGATTATCTAAAAACAATACAATGTGTAGATGAAGATATATTGACTGCTAGCCACAATCTACTGCGAAGAGAACCTGGAGTTCTTCTCTGAAAACTCACTTTATCAAGTTTATCTTGTAGAGGAAATAGACCATGGGCCAAGCCTCAAAATTCTTCAGTTCCGTGGTCTCCCCCTGGGAAGTACTTTATTTTGTCCTAAATGATCAATGGACATTTATCTAAGAACAATGGTCAAATGTTCCCATGTTTTGGCTGGTACATTTTTTCACAATTTTGATATAAAGTTGCAAATATCACTGTGTGTAGCAGACAGCCATTCTGCAATGATGACGTCATAGCTGTTCCAATCACAGCTGGGGTATTAGAGCTCAGAGTGCAATTGACCAATCACAGTCCCTGTATTTTGAGTCTTGGTTTGCATGCACTGTCTGCATGTCTAGTCTGCTAGTGCCCCATGACCATAGAGTGTTGCATGCACAATGTTGATGGTGATTCAACAAATATTATCTCTTTTTCTGAGACAAGCTGGAGGAAATTTGTTATCAGTGTTCACCAGTGGAAGGAATTTGACATTATAGAAGGTGTTATTGCTACCCATGCCATTGAAAAGTATGATTTGGAGCTTGTTTTGTCTCCAGATATTCTCAATGTGTCTCTTCAAAGTTGGGTTACCATCGCGCATGTTACATGCGATTTACCGACAAAACTAAGATCGAGAGGGTCAGGAAGAAGCAAGAAAGATCAGTACATGAAGGTAATTTATTACTGTCATTTTTAAAATATTTCAAAAGTATTGTTATGATTAAACAGTGAAGTTTTCATCGGGTTTTAGTCATAGGATTGTTGGCCCACTTTTCTTCACATTACTGTCCCATGCATTGGTATTTGTGTAAGGTCTGGGTTCTCTTGTGTGGGCTTATCTCTAAAATCACTTGATTTTACCCACAAACTAGTTATTTCCTTAATAAGATATACAGCTACAGGCACTATATATGTAGGTAGGCTATCATCATAACATTTCGGTTTCACACTCCCTCAAAAAAGCAAAGTTTGGGTCTTACTCTTACTTCTTAGTACGTCCGTAGACTTAGAATCTAGACCTATACTCTTCTTCCTTTTTGAGTATAGACCTCTTTACAGAGTGTTATCGTACTATACTTGGGGTGTGGGCAGGTGGACTACTGAGCCAACTTGCCTCCTCTGATACTAGACCTATAGTAGGCCCTACTATTTGAACAAAACATGACCACCTCTAGACCAATATTGATTCTAAAATTTTCCAACATCATTGTACATTACTTTAATTCACTCAAAAGCTTCACTTAAGTTACAATTNGAAAATAGGAAGTAACACTTTCAAATCAAATTAGAGGGAGAGGGCAAACAAATCAACCTGTTGAACATGCAGGCTACTTCTGACCTGGATTATTTGCCCTCTAGAAATATATCGATACTACAAGGTAACGACTGTCAAGGGGTGTTTCTGTGTCAAAGGCTCACTCACATATTATACTGGAAGGCATAGTACACATGAAAATCAACGGCAATTGGCAAATATGGATGAGAGAAGGTATCTGTGCATTTAAATAAGGCCCCTATGTTTATTTTATTTTTTTTTGTTTTTTTATTTCATTTAGCATTAAACTTGAGAAACATAATTTGTCTTTGCCATTTTATTTTGCTGAGGCAAATTGTTTACTTATTTTGTTTAAATTGTTTCTTCTTTCTTTGCTCAAAGTTTGTGTTTGTTAAGGTTTTTTGCTATTTTCTGAAACTGGTTCAACATGTCATAAATGTATTGGTATGAGGCTCAAAAGGTACATATAGATTGCACAAAACTTGCTCCATGTCAATGTATACTAAATATTGCCAAAGTCTAGTCTTCCAAATGTACTCTCTTTTTCTTTATTAATGATTCTAATTAATAATTCCCAAATTGGTTTAAGACGCAAATACATGTATGGATACTCGACCTCCTCAGTATATTTATCTCACTTGTTAATTTGTTTGATCACATGACACCTACTCTTGCTCTGATTTAATTACTATGTTAACTATTGTTATGAATTAGTGTTTATAAAACAACATAAGTTCTTCAGTTAATTGTGCCTAATCATATATGTTAAACCTTGTTTATTTACTGTTAATGTCTACAATTTTGTAAATTCATTAGTAAATGTTAATCTGTATGTTACACCAGTGAAAACCAAATATCCAGAAATGGACAATAAATACTAAATTGATTGAATTGATTTTTCATTGTCTTTGCCGATAAATAATAATAATAATACAAAATAATAATTAACTTCAACCCTGAATCCAACATGATACAATGACCCTTACCCTAATCCTTTAACTATATATGAAATGAAGCCTGGTACAATTATCACTAGAGCAAATGTTGGATCTTCTGATGTATTATGTTCTGTCATATCATATTAAAATGAATTACACTGTATTTTTTAAAGTTAAATTTATTAATATTTACAGCAGCAATATTGTGTATTTTCTATAAAATGTTTGTAACACATATTTTGTATATTGTTATGTTGATGTTTTGACAAATAAAACATTTCAAATAGAAAAAAGATTGAGCCTGTGCATGCAGACTAGTTGGCTATACATGTAGTAGGCCTACATTGATTGACCAGATGGCTAAGTAAGCGTATAGATCCAAATACCATTACCAAATATTGCAATAGAGAATTGTCAAGATGTTGTGAGGACTTGGCCTTGGTCACTGGGAGGGGATTCAGGGATGCAGGATTCAGGGAGGATGGAATGGGAACGGGTATGGAATGGGAACAGGTATGGAATGGGGTAGGTTAGGGGATGGAGTTGCTGTTTGTCATGGAAAGACCTTCCTTGAATTGAAATATAACAATAATTCTAGAAATGAATTGCAACGAATAGGGAAACCATTGATAGCGAGGATTTTCATGGCACAATTTCTGTCTGTACATTTAAAATAGAAAACGTAGAGCATTTAATATGTCGACATGACAGAAGGAGAGAATAGTTGTTGGTTAGTGAACAGATGACAAAATAACCAGTTCACAATCATGCACCCATTATGAATCTGTATTTTACTTTTTCTTGGTTACAGGTATTTTTTTCTTCCAATTAGCAGGGATATAAAATAATTTAACAAAGCAGCACAATGACATTACTAAGTCACATTACCAATCAATCACCAACCCCCCCCCCCCCCC
>BEXV01001926.1:16566-30872 GCA_003118195.1 Hemicentrotus pulcherrimus | reverse complement strand
CATCGGCATTCCCATCATCATCCTTAATATATATCACCATTAAATATCATTATCAATTACAACATTGTCATCATCATATCATCATCGTATCACCATCATCATCATCATAATCATCATCATAATATCCATCGTTACCAACATTAGTATCATTAAGATTTCCAGTAAGTGTAAGTTTGACTCTTATGTAATATTTAGTGGTGACCAAATTATCACTGAATCTCCAGAAAAACAAAGTACTAGTATGTGTTATCTAGTAAATCTATAGATGTATTGCCACCAAACAGAGTTTTGGCAAATACCCAATTTGGAGAGTGTTTCATAAAATACATTTTGGGGTGCAACGGTTGACAAAAAGCTTTCTTGGAAAACTCACTGTTGATAAGGGGTCCTTTGGGCTTCCTCCCTTTAAAAAAAAAGTTTCCACGCCTACCAAAAAAGGGATTAGGGTAAGACATTAAAGAAGAAAAGGAGTGAAGAAAAGAGAAAAGAAGATATAGGGGGAAATTGTTTATTTTCAACCCTTCTCACTTTCTTTGGGGATGTATCGTCTCACCATGTTTTGTTCCATTTTATAGGACGTGTAGCATTATTGCGTACAGTGCACACCTATTTTAGGGTAATTGTATATTGAAGGGGGGAAAAGTTCCATAAAATTGGCTTAGAAAAAAATATATACTTATGATTCATATATGGGTATATCTTCTACTAACATCTAAATGGTTGAACGTTCTGAGTTATTTCTAACTATAAGGTCTTTCTTTTCATTAGCAAACTAACCCCCTTTTACCACAGGCTTATTCAATATGCCTAATTTCTTTCCACACCTCAGCACTACTTAATTCAAGGGGTGGGGGGGGGGCGGGGTGGGATCCCGGGTATTCTGAAAGAAATAAGGCAGACAAAATAAATAAATAGTAGTTTAGGTTTATTAAGGCTATATCAGATTTAACACAATCTGCATGTAGCTTTAACTATTCAAAATATAATCTCGTCTTCTCGCTCACTATGCATGCTTCCTCACATAAAATACTTTTATAATTAAGGTACTATGTTCCATGATTTGCAGGCCAAAAACATGAAAAGGTTAAATTCCAACGGCATTTGAAAGATAATACTAATTTAGAACTTCCCTAAAAAAAAAGGGGGGGGGGGCTTGAAAATGTCTTTAAGTGGGAAAATTACGACTATTAGTTGTCGAATCGACTTAAGAGCTATAGAGCCAGTAAGTAATAATCTGATTTTCAGACCATTGTATCGAATGGACGTACGTTTTGTGCTGCGCAAAAAAATTCAATCAGTTTAATTTTGGTCAATACAAGAAGTGGGTTCCTGATGTAGACAAATGTTCATGTACCGTGTACAGCTCATTAAAAAAAAACATTCAGTCACTCACTAGTGTCTGACATTGAAGTCTAGCAAGTAAACGGGTTACCTCGCATAGTTTGAATATTATGACACTGGTAATGTTTACATTTCATAGATAGGACATTTACATGATATATTCATAATTCCTGCAAAGTTATACAGAATTTGATGTTGGCTGCAAAAGGGACATGGTATCTTTAGCATGAAAAAAAATATGTTAAATCAGTCAACATTACACAAGCAGATATTTAATTGTGTGTTCCAAAATCTATATAGAATTAGAGAGAAAACATATTTTCAATAAAATTCAGAGGGTATGGGATATATAGGGGGGGGGGGGACTCTTTCAGGAGGGAAATGTTAAAAGGGCTCGTCCATTTTTATTGGAGAGTCGCTAAAATTATCTGTATTATGTTTTAATATCCCATAGCAAATAGAGAAACATTGGATGAAGAAGGGACAAATTAGGGAAACTGACAACAAACTAAATGCTCTAAAACCCGGGTTCCTAAAATGATATAGGCCTGTTTTTTTTCTTCTTCCTTTCTTCCTATACAACACTATGAAAAGTCTCCTCATCGAAGGAGGGAATTGGGTCTACCCCCTACATTTCAAAGGATGGCCTATAATTGCACTCCTTTTATTTGATTATTTATTTATTCATCTATTTATTCATTTGATTTTTGTTTACTGTTTACGCCAATGATGTCAATCCCTCTCGGCTCACCATTATTGTTTATATATATTTAATTATATAAAAAATTAAAAAAATGAATCTATTTTTTAAACTGGAAACAAGAGTTAATATTATTGTCTGTCCTATTTTAATTTCCATCCTTCGACTTCTTCCTTCCTCGGCATTACTATGGGAGTTCATTTGAGTGTTGTTAATGATGATATGATAATAATATTCCGCTTTCATATAGTGCCCAATACATCCATACAACGTGTCTAAGCGCTTTATCACATATGTATTATTATACCCCGGTCACAATTAAAATATATATAGACATCTAAATAACAAAGTCCGTACACCTGTTCTAGAACCCAGGCCCTTTTCCTTTCTGAAACAAGCATCCACAATGAAAACATCCGGGGAACATATTTAACCTTATTAAAAATGGTTAGTGTATTTCACAAAAGTGACTGGATATTCAAGTCTACGATCATTTGGTCAATCAATTATGCAAATAACTTCAAGGCACGCGAAAAGTGAACGTAGTTTATTGCGTAATAATGACAACCAGATTGATCGAACTGTCTGCAGAACAAGCCTGAGCGTAAACCCGTGAGTAAAACTGACTTGGAAAAAATTAATGATTTCATGATATGAATGATTATTGTGTACGTAATTGGCAAGTGCAGAGGTGGTGATATGCCATGAACGGCATTAAAAGTTGTAGTTTGTCGTGAGAAATTGCAGCTGCACTGCACTGTGCATGTGTAACGTGCGTGTGACTGTGCTCATGTAGTCCCACGCATGCGTATTTTTGTACTACTCTAGCTCTGTCTGTAATGTTTTCCCCTTCAAACTTTTGTCCAATCACTGAGCTAGGAGGTATTATAAATTATGGCGTAATACTTAAGAGTACTCCTAGGCCTTTTAATAGTTTGCCAAAATTTCTGAGCATTATTGCCTTTGTTGTGATATTAATAAGTAGGGTCTAATGGGCCATAATTTATAATTTAGAAACGATTTTGCTCATCCCTAGCAAAATGGAGAAATTAATAAACGAAACAAAAAGAATGTAACGTAGACCCTACACCAAAATCATATGATGAATGCATAGGATAGTACGTAATACTACCTACCCAAAACCCAAATAATTAAATAGTATGAAGGCCTTTATATTTTATGAACAGAATATTAGGACTTGGACGTAGAATCGAGATGTAACCAGCAAGTTTTTTTGCAAAATTATGTTGTAATAATGAATGGTGAATAAATGATAATATGTGTATCCTTAGACCAGAGTTTTATTTCCGTTTTTTCTGTGGATAGGGCATAGACTTATCCACCTTTTTGGTCTGTATGCTTACATGACCCTCATTACTGTGAATCAACATAGATCTAGATCTACGTCACACGTGTACTTCCTTTTTAAAACTAAAATTTAGAAATACATTGTAATCTCTTGGCATTTGATTTTATTAATAACTTTCAGTTTGCATTAGGCTTTTTTTCCTCACAAACATTTAGAGGGTATGTAATTTGAGGTATTTACTGTCCCTTATTCTTTTTTTAAGAATAGCAAAAACTAAAACTGAACATGGCACGTGTTCCTTTTTAAACTTATTTTTGTAACATGTAATATCATTTGCTTTACTACTCATACATACATGTACATGGAAGTTCTACTGAATTATTAGGGTAGGGATCAAGAATGTTACAAATAGCGTAAAGAGAAGGTTAAATTCTGTGGAGAGGTGAAACAAAATTTGTGAGCGTTATCTTTGACATTATGCAACTTGCATAATGCAAGTGTGGAAGAACATCAGAGATAAAATGGTTCCGTCAGCTCTTCACATGCCTTCATATTTTAAATATGGCAAGTACATTGTAACTGTGGGTAGCTGCAGGTAATATGTGGTGGTGAACAGGAAAAAATAACTAGGGCTTGAATTGATGCATCCTTTTTTTTCTCTCTCTCTCTCTTTCTCTTTTTAACAAAATAAAGTCATCACAATGTCGTCCTTCAACCTCAACACAGGACAAGGTAGATCCCTAAGAGGGTTTGAGAACAGATCCAGTGATGTCTTTGGGTCTCTTGGTGGTCTAGAGAAGAACTACGATAAAGCTGTGAATGAGAGAGGACCAGATGAATTCATAGAGGAGGACAGAAGAGAAAGCCCAGAGAGGGACTTCAAGAGACCTGCCCCTCCCCGTCCCGATAGTGGTAGAGGCCGCAGTGAGCATGGAAGCAGGCGAGGATGGGATCGTCCACTTTGGAGGGGGAGGGGTGGCAGGTCGTCCTACAGAGGGGGACGAGGGAGGCAACATAAAACACCGGACCACGAGGTGCATCCTGAACGATGGACCGAGTACAGCCTGGAAGACACCGACATCTCCGGAGAGTCCTCCAACAAGAGAGCTGCTGTAGACTTCCTCAGGGATCTCCGGAAAAGAAAAGCGGAAGAACAGCACCCAGAGGAATGGGATGCCAAGCTGCATTGTGGTAAAGTGGAGTACAAAAAGCCTGTCCTGAAGACTACTAGTGACAAGAGCGATCAAGATGGTAAGAGACAAAGCTATGGTGATGTCCATAAAATGGCAGAATTCCAATTTGGACAATCAAAACCTAAAGTAAGAAAGACAAATTCGTCTAAAGCATCAGGTGGCGGTACATTGACATCAGATTCAATAAGCCTAGTTCATTTGGGTGAAGAGGAAGAAGCCAGCCAATCAGATAGCTCCCCTAGACAAACCGACCAATCAAGCGACAGTAGAATCCACCCCATCGAATCAGCATCAGATTCACAAGAAAAGACTATAGACAATGACCCTGAATAAGGCAAGGAGTCGCAGAAGTCCAGTGACGATGGCAGGAGCAAAACTGAGATGCCCATTTTCCAAAGGAAAGCAGGGAAAGGAAAGAGACACATTCGGGGGAGGAAGACGGAAGAAGATGATGACCAATAAATATAAATTGCTTGTTTGTACTTGCAATCTAAAGTTCAACGATACTCTTTAAGAGGGATGTACTCCATTGGAAGAAGAAGGAGAATCTGCACATGAGCAGATTGATAAAGGAGCAGATTGATTACTTATTTGTGCAAGTGTTTAATTTCCCACTGACCTACCCCAATACTTGATGATACATGTAGGTGGTGCTCATGAAACTATATAAAATCAACTTACCACACATACTTTGTTCTCTGTTTCCACCCCAGTGATATATTATACAGGTGCATTTTGGGAGTAAATATTTCAAAAGGCACATAGTCGGACACTTCCATGTTTAACAGGTCTGTTGTTTACTTCCTAAATTATCCATGAAACAAGGTGTTCCGAAAGATGATAGTCTTCATATAAGCTTCAGCAAAAGATGCACATGCTATATTAAAGTGAGAAGGAAAAAAGAGCTCAAAAGCGATGATTTTGTTTGCAACTTTTCAAATCAATTGTTTTAGGAGATATTGGAAAACATGAATTTCATAACGTGTACCTCCTATGGAATGTAAAAAAAAAAAAATATGCTGAAACAATGTTAGAGAATTGTGTTTCAGCAGAATTATTATTATTGTTATTATTATTTTTTATTTTTTTTTTTGGGGGGGGAGAAGGAATGGCAGTTTTTGATGACAGTTAGTAGCATGCAAAAAAAAAAAAAACAATCACTCAAAGATTTTTGCTTTCTTTAAGCACTTCATGATCATTTTGAAGCGCAATTTTTTTCAGGGCATTAATATTACATCATATCACAGACACTGATAACACGTAGAGCCACGCATCTCAGATTTGGCATTGTTTAATTTTAAATATTATTTTTAGCAGGAAAATCATCACATTTTTAATTTCATGGAGGTACTTGCTTTATGTTTTATTCTAGTGAGCTAGCTGCTTGCAAATGTGAATGCACCTAAAAATAGCTGGTAATTAATAATTTGTAGTGCAGCTTTCAGAAGGGGGAAAGAGCATTGCACCCTTCTGTTAAATAGAGATGAGCACTATTACGTTAACTGGAGCAGAAGGTCGTTTAAATTAATATATCCCCAACTTCGAGAATACAAAACTGTTCTAGTTACGGTACGTAGTCAGCATCCATTTTTCTTTTTGATTAAATAGACAATTCGCTCTCATGTTTTGAAAATGTCATTATGATATGTAAAGAGTACTTAAACCTCAGCAGTGAGTTATCAGAAATTTGCTTTAAGGTGTGTGTACAATACATGCTAATGACTTTCTGCCAATGGCATAATGAATTCACCGATGTGGGAACCAGTTATCAGTGCTAGGCATATCAGAAAAAGCCAAAGACCATTTGTAATCAAATTAAATGAATAGATCTTTGTTCAGTGTCTCTTTACAAATTATTTCATTTTCCTGTTACAAATAATTGTATTTCAATAGTCAGAAGGCAAATTGCATACTGTGCATCTATTGTTGCTACATGTAGGACAAACATTATGGTTTGTCCTACCTAAAAACTTGTAATACACACGTTTATGCAATTTGCATTCTGACTACCGGTATTGAAATTCAATTATTCAAAACGGGTGAATAAAATAATTTGTACAAGGCACTCGACAAAGATTTGTACATTAAATTTGATTACATAACGGAAATGGCCTATTAAGACACCACCTCATGCCAGCCAGGCCTGCCCCATACGGTTAGACAGGTTCTAAAGGGGCAAGGTCATTGTTTTGTTATTAAAAAAATGTGTTCTGTTTCTTTGATGCATCAATACATGTATTGATCATCCAGGTCATAGGTTTTCATGATGAATTGCATTTACAAAGAAGAATAAGTAAATTTGATGTGTGAATTAAAAACTTCTGTGAAGTATGCATTAGTTAGAATATGCTTTTCTTTTCTCATGATTTATTGAAAATGGGTGTGTAAATATGAATTTTGCAGTAAGGCATACAAATTATGTAATTGTACAATGATGAATGTACACGAAGGTAAACTTCTTAATTTTCTCCTCGCCCATTATGTGATCTCTTTGGTGTATTTTTTGTTGAATTTGTAATATCCTAGAACATTGGTATTTCCCCATGAATTCCTATTTTTGTTTGTTTATTGATTGATTGATTGATTATTTCCCCATGAATTCCTATTTTATTTCTCTTTTAAATTCACCTCTCNCCATTCTCACAATTCATCTCACGTTCAAATACTACACTGTAACAAAAAGGAATCATAATTAAAGACACGCAACAACTCTAGGATTTTACATGTTCTCTTACAATTTCCACCAATGTGCATTGTTATTGCCGATTTGATTACCATTCAATACAGATGACACACAGTTCACATAGCAATTGCAAATTTCCCTCAGTATAACAGCCATGACGGGCTGAAAAAGAAAAAAACTATTTCAAATGAAATTTACATAATTCTTGAATAAATGAATATCTAATAATAAGATTCCTACCAAAAATTACAAAAGTATGATCACTTTGGCTACTGAAATTTCACTAAATTACTCTATGTATATACAAAAACATTTTCTCTCTGCAAAGATAAAATCCACTCAAAAATCTGCAATTCGAGTTCAAGCATTAATATCTCTATTGTTACTGTATCATTTAAAAGCCAGTCTTATTCGCATTTACAATGATGCCCGATTTGTAATTATTGTGTAATCATGGAGTAGCAGTACACCTGAATATTGGGCCAAGTCAAATGCGAAATGTTGCAAAATGAATTGTTATTGTCAACGGTTAATATTTCATTTGTTTTGAGGATGGATTGTATTTCATGATATTGAGGGGGTCATGCATGAATGCCAAAGTGTGTATTCTCATTTTCCTTTGGAGAAAGAAAAAAATGTTTTGAATCATGCTGAGGTGGTCATTCATAAAGTGCAATATCTTGATGGAATGTTTTTTTAATCAACTGATTGTTCCATAACTATCAATCAAGTTCTATACAGATTGACAATATAATGCATTTTGCAACATTTGACTTTTGACTTGATCCCATATTCAGGTATACTGCACAGTCAATGATTACATAATCATTACACATGGGGCATGATTGTCAAGGGGAATATACAAGCTTTTCAAACATACCAGCCTCAAGAACTGTTTTAGAAACAAGAGATATCAACACTCAAACATTCATTGCAGAACTTTTCTTAGGAGTTAAGATACCTTACACTAGAAATCCCAAATAAATGCTTGATTTCACATTGAAGAAAAAAAAAAAATGCAGCAGAAACGTAAAACAATACAATTTACAGACACTTATCGCAAATATATGTACATGAACATTTGGTCTAGTCTTCCTATCCTTGAAGTTGGAGGCTCTGAAAGCCTGGACGAAACTTGAAAGAGTAACTAAAAATAAATTTTGATTTAAAAGAAACAATTGATCATGCAAAAAAATACAATCATGCTTTTGTTTGTACATTATGAAACGACCTACTGTTATCAAGTCATTATATGCATGGCGGTCTTCAGACAAATATTGCTGATATTCACATTGTACTGTCTGTTAACATACTGGGGGTACTGTTTGTGTCCCCTACTGTTTTTCAATGAAACAAACCTGTCTTAGTGGCAACCTATCTATAAAGGCCACTTTGCTACATATGTCCCCTATGAACAGGTTTTACTGGACATTGAAACTTGTCCGAGTCATATGGTAAACAAAACTGTTACATGCAGAACAAACTCTCATGATTATTAAGTCATTTTACTGTTCCACTTCTTTGTATTCTACTTGTTTCAGCCCTCATATATCATTACAAAGGTTATGATACAAAAATACACAATTTCGCTGGTCCTACAGTTCAACAATTGTCCACTATAATTGTATGTTCATATATCTAGATTGGTATCAGCCAAGGGGTGTTGGTCAATATTTAAATACAGAGCATTGCATAGGTGGTGACAATAACTATATAACAAAGCCTCACAAGTGTAAGATAAGGAACTGCCAGAAGGCACTATCACATATATAAGATGATGAAGCAGATCCTAATTGAATGATTGGTTGTGAGCGTACAGGTGACCAGGCATTTATTTTGCCTATCACATGATTTTGATAATGACCAGTCATTAGTAAAATCATGTTGTAAAACATCATTTTATAACACAAATAAAACATTATCTAATAAAACAATTAATACACATCATTTGTTTGGGCATTAGTAAAATCACCAACGCTTGGTCCCTCTTAAACAGTCCAAACACCATTGGCTATCGCCTTGGGCATGTTAGACTGTTCCAAAGATACCTTGCGTGGGTAATTCTTACTAATGCCCTCACTGCTGTATATTATTTGTATACTAGTATACTCTTCAGGCTCTGAACATAGGATACACACAGGTATCTGGTTCACACACACACACATGTATAGGGCATGCAAGATATATAATGCAGTGCTCAAGGTAGATTTCAACATTAAAAAAACACAATTGGAAGGTTTTCATATAAAGTAGAATACACAATTACTATTGTACTGACATTGCACAATTCATTACATAGATTTACTTGAAATGTACAATCAAATAGGAATGTTAAAAAATCTACTCCATTTGAAAGTCTACAATGTATTAGAAATGTGTAATGATGAACTAATTTTGCACACACGGTAGTTGAATACATCTACAGGCAGGATCGACCTACATGATCTATGCAGGCACAATCCTTGACAGAGAGTCTGAATTGTCAAGACTATGAGGAGACTGTAATTCACAGTCTCTCTACTGTAGCTGTTGTATACAAGGTACAATGAACGTGCATGGTATATTACGGAGACTGGCTAAGATGGGCTTGGGTCAAGCCTTTCCAAATATGTTAAAACATGAAATCTGTGCCAGCACACACTATGCAGGATTGGGCTTACTTCAAATCATCAGGTCACTGCGTCGGCCGATGGTTTGCGTTATCTGACCTTTCGTGAAATAAAAGCGGAAGACCATGTGAAGATGTACGTTAAGGACGCGACCTTTAAAACTTGCTGTAGGTTTTTCACAAAGTGTCTGGTAAATTGGACCAGACTATTTGTAGATGAGAGGGCTTCAGTTCACAAACGTTACCCCTGACATTTCTTTAATAAACATATGTTCTCACAAAAGGTCTGGTAATGCCACCACCTGACCCTACCTGACCCGTCCCGACCCGACAACTCAATAGCTCTACAAATATCTAGCCTGAAATTTGAGCATGATTTGCATGCGCCAGAAATACCTCTGAATTATGAATTTTGTAAGATGTTTCCATCAATGTACATTTTCACATAACATTGGCAGAAACACATTGGCAGACACACATTGCCAGTGCAAAGCATCTCTAGTGCCAGACTTGAAGTGAGACATGAAATTGTGCACGTTTAGACCTTCCCCTCTCCGAAACCTGTTATTTACAGATCCGCTACTTGTGTGACTTATGAAGTCCATCAGAAAAAAAGCGATTTGAAATAAATTACTTATAATACAATATTTCAGTCCCATATGAATTGAGATTGCACAATTTTTACTTGAAAAATGTAATACGTGCTCTACATGGTAACAAGGTACTTTGTGTATTTCTGATTGAATACAGTAAAACTACATGTGAACCACACTTTAGATAGTTATTTCAATAAAAATAACTATAACAAGCATTCTATATCATACACAAATTGCCATATGGACATATTTTGAGCAATACATTGATTTCATGTGAAAAAAAGACACTCCATTGGACTTTCCATTCCCCTCTCTTTTTCCTTGTACACCTTGAAACATTAAGTCTACAAAGCCCTATACCAATAATTAATAGCGCTATTTTACATAATTTCTGCTTCTTTTTTTTCTATTTCTTCTTCTCTTCCTATCAAACTACATTTACATGTACACTAATTTCTGCCTAATTTCTTTGCAGCACACATAGATATTACATACCTGATTCTAAAACCTGTCAGCCCCAATGAACGCTGGAAATAATATTTACATCGAAATCGATTCAGATTGATTAAATAATACAAGGTAATTGAACATAAAGTTACAGTTAGTTTCATACATTGCAACATTTTCAACAAATCTTGCACGATTGTCTTTAGTTTACTGTTCTCGTCTGAAAAACTCAATTTACATGTAATAGGAACACAAATAAATTTGGTGTACAAAAGCCACACTCTGGCACAATCGATGTTCCAATACAAAAAAAAAAAAATACAAAAAATAAATCAAAATTACAGAACAGGAGAGTTATCCATGAATGTCATAGTACACTGACTTAATTGCCAATTTGAGATACTCATAGATGTAGTGATTTCTTATTTTAAACCTTCATAACTTTCTTCTTGTGGGTCCAAGTTATTTCAAACATCCGCCATTCCAAGAGGTTGATTGCCTCGGGCTATGAATGCCTCAGTAAGGCACTTGTAAGTGAATGGCAAACATGGTTTTTACCGGTAACTCAAATTCAATCAAATCTAATAACATACTCTTTAAGTACTCTGATCTAGTCGAAGCACCAGTGAAAGATCCCAAGTACTCTGTACCAACAAAAAAAACAAAAAACAAAGCCCATACCAGAGCCATCTTTACACAGAGTTTGGCCAACTAAGGTTGATTCGTTCACAACGTGGCGTATATTCTTCTGTTCTTTGCTTGCCCAACAAAGTAGTATTTACCAAATTTTGCCTACCTCGAACTGGGTGGGCCAAACTCTCCTATCACTGCTTGAGGTCCAAGCTATTTCATCCCACAGATATAAAATGAAATCACATATTCCAGGTAAATTTATTTTACACAATTGGTAGCGTATAGCACATCTTTTGTGTCTTCAACCTGACATGTTCATTTAAACATGATTTGGTACTCGATTGTTAAATAACCATATTTACACGAATAAATTAAACGAGTGTTTTAAAATGTACCTTTTAAATGGGTTTCCATGATTGGATTTGTGTAAACAAAAACAAAATCCCATTAGTCATGTATGGCACTGGTAAAGCAATGGGAAATACATATAATATCTACAGTAGAAAAATACATTTGACTCGCCAAAAAATTTAGAAACATTATTGCAAGGTATAAAAAAGTAATTCCACTGCTGAGTTGTTTAAACGCTTTTTGATCATCAAACATCCGGACGATTGGGAACATTCAATTTCATTATAATAGTAGACACATTTGTAGAAATTCATTGGGTGGTATTCTCGACCCCACAACGTAGAAAAATGGACGCTGAAATATGATGATGCTAAACTATGATGATGAATATATAAAAGTCTTTTTTTTTTTCTAATCATTTCAGCCTTCAGCCAATTTGTTTTAAAATGTTCAATGCTTATAGTGATGTTCTTGCACGTCTAACTTCTTGCTATACTGAGAACCAAATCATAAAAAAGACTCAAAAAGTGCATTTTTTTCAATTCACTTTGAAAGTTGACCAGGGGTGTTTCACAGAGATCAACTTTAATTTGGATGTAACTATGGCAGATCATTTATGCCACTAGTTGCTCTCACCATTAGTTTCTCAATTATGATCTTTAGATAATATTTTTTCTTTCAATAATGAATTATCAAAAAAAATGTAAATGCTGTACATTTGTGACCATGATTTGTACGTTCATTAAGAGACCAATGCCAGTAAATGGTGAGAGCAAACAGTGGCATGCACGGCCTGCCATAGTTGAGTCCAACTTATAGTCAAATCTTAGTGTTTGTGAAACACTCCCCGGAAGGCTTAAAGAAGACCCATAAGGGAAATGAGGCGTCCAACCCCGCAGCATGGACAAAAATGGACGCTTAACTATGATGATGCTAAACCATGATGATGGATATATAAAAATCATTTTTTTTTCTAAATCACTTCAGCCTTCAGCCAATTTGTTTAAAAAATATTATCCAAATGCTTAGTGGTGCTCTTGCACGTCTAACTCCTTACTTTACTGGGAACCAAATCTTTAAAAAGTCCCCCAAAATGCATCTGAACTATAATTCCAAATGATAGAGAGAGAGAGAGGGAGAGAGAGAGAGAGAGAGAGAGAGAGATTTGACTTTAAGTTAGACTGAACTATGGCTGGGCGTTAATGGTGAGAGCAAAAAGTGGCATGAACAGCCTGCCGTAGTTAAGTCCAACTTTAAGTCGATCTTAGTCTTTGTGAAACACCCCCAGGGCTCTCAGCCAATCTGATGCCAGGATTCCTGACAAAACTTGGAAATGTGAGAAAAAACCAATAGGGTAGTTTTTACTTGCAGTGTAAATGCTCTCTTCTGGTTCTTGGATGGAGATTGCTGCCCTCAACAGGGAAGGGGATAAAAGTATAAGAATATGAAAGAGGCTAAAAACCAACACTTCAGAGTTATATCTGAATAAAAACTGCATACATTTCCAGGACCAGAAAGTGGCTGAGACCATACTTGGAGGTTAGACCTGGATCTGACCTGCAAACAATGCCAGGATCAACATAAGACCAAACCCACAAAGGAGTCCAGCATTCTGTATGAGAAAGATCTTGATGCTTCTTTGGTCCTCATGGAATGGGTCTCCTCCTCCAACATTGTTGATCTCAGGGAGCTGGAACGGAATATAAACAGAAAAGAATATAAATACTTTACACATTGCAAATTGAATTATAACGAAATACAAAAGGATCTTGGTCATTCTTTGTTTAAACCACCAAGTTCATTATAATGATGAAGAAAACAGCAATGATGATGATGATGATAGTGGTGCTGATCCTTAATGATGGTGGTGATGATGATGAGGATGACGATGATGATGGTGGGGGATGTAATCATGATAATCATAATAATGATGGTGATGATGATGATGATGATTATGAGGCTGGTGGTGGTGCTGATGAGGATGATGATGGTGGTAGAGGTAGTGGTAATTGTGATGATGAAGAAGAACAACAATTGATGATGTTAGGGATTGCAGTCAGAGTAAACATGATACTGATGGCAGTGGTAGTGGTCACGATATTTGTTATGATGGTGATGGTGGTGGCACTGGTGATGAAGATGATAATGAGGATGAAGAGAACAAAGATCCACTTGCTGGTATGGAAGTTCTCTCCCTGACAATGGTGATGATAGTAAAGGTGGTTATGATGATAGTGATGCTGGTACTGGTGGTATTGGTAATGGTGATGATGGTGATGATTGTGGTGATTATGCATACTTGTGATGGTAGTGGTGATGATGATAATGATGCTGGTACTGGTGGTATTGGTAATGGTGATGATTGTGGTGATCATGCATACTTGTGATGGTGGTGGTAATGATGATAATGATGCTGGTACTGGTGGTATTGGTAATGGTGATGAT
>BEXV01001926.1:0-11358 GCA_003118195.1 Hemicentrotus pulcherrimus | reverse complement strand
GTCCCTCCTCCCAGCCAATCACTATCATCCTTTGAATTTTCCAATTTCAATTTCAATTTGTATTTCTCCACAAATGCAAAACATAGGAAAATACATAAAATAAAAATACAAACATACAATACAATAATAGAACATTTCATTATATAAAACAACTCTATATGGAGCAATGTATGTTTTAAAAAGATAAATAAAGCAAATGTGGAAGGGGAAATCAAAAATAAAAAATGATTTGTTGAGGACTATCCCAAGATATATTTGTAATTCACATTAAACACTATGTAATGATAATTGCAGGGCCCTCAGGATAAACAGCATTAGACATTTCTTCATCATCTCATGATTGCCAAATAGCCTGCTATTTCTGATTTGGAAAATAAGCCTGAAGTTACAAATCGCGGCCTTCATCAGCTCGAGACTGGACCTCGAAACTCGAGCTCGAGAAATTGGCCAAAGATATTTTGCTCAGCGTTTGCGCATAGTGCGAGTCTTCGGGCTGCTGAAGACGCACCGGAAAAAAGCGGGATATTTTGCAAACTAGCCCAAGATATCTATCTTGGGATGATTTTCTCGACCAAATATCCTGCTAATTGCAACTGCAGGCTGATGGAGACGATCGGGAAAGTTAAAATTGCGGGTTATTTGGCAATCTCGAGCTGATGAAGACAGGCCTACTGATGCTGATGAGCTACATGTAGCTTCCCTGTGTACCATAAATCTCTGTGTATAAGACGCACTTTTTCCCGCCAATTTTTTTTTTTGAAAGTTGGGGGTGCGTCTTATACACGGGTAAAAAATAAATAATTAAATAAATAAATTAAAGTGTTGATTCAGGCCCCTCCACCTGGCAATGTCTCCCAGCTCAGTCATTCAAGGTGTGTTGACTCGCCACCTGGATACTAGAACAACACTACATGTATGGCCAAATTTCTGGATGGACTTAGAGTTAGAGGAAATTGTCTGTCATCTTTAGTTTATAAAACGACATTGTTATTTGTGACAAATTTACAAGCACAAATCCACGCCTTCAACTGCACCTCGCAGTCAAATAAAGGTCCCTCCCCACCTAGTTCTTTTTAACACGGACCTGGCTTGCTACAGTGTACCTACAGAGCCTGCACAAAAACAAAACAAAAGTTCTCACCCTTCGTCTGCTACCGATGATTTTGAGGATGCGCTCTGTGTTGAAGAAGAGATAGATGCCTCCCATGACAACCATGTTCTTCCAAATGAAATCATGACCTGCCTCGTCTAAGAAGATTCCTTGGGACTATAGGGAGGAAATAGAGGGGCGAGAGACGGAGATTGGATTAGGAATATATCGAAGAGAAAGAGGGATAGAAATAACAAGAGAGAGAGAGAGTAGTAGGAGTAAGACAGAGAGAGAGAAAAGGGTAGAGACAGGGGGACAATCAACATCAGAGGAAAGAAATTGCAATATGAGTCACAACTAATCATACACTGTATGTTTGTTCAAATTTGCCAATACATAAATGTCTTGGGAGGAGGACAAAGTACATCTTTACATACATTTGTACCAGGAGAAAAATTCGAACATGTGCAAATCACAAATAATTAATATTCCACAATAATACTCTACACAAAATGTACTTGAATAGTTCTTTTGCGCTGCTTCTCCATATCAAGGCCTCTTACATGTATGACAAAAAGCCACAATCTTGAGGTTTTTCTACCTTCAGACTCCGACAATTCTTCAAGTTCATTGCATTACTCACGGTGAAGAACAGCCTGCTAAACTGTCTGTCAATGAAGGTCATGGCATTGCTCCAAGTATAGAAATATTTAAGGTGGTTTTCCAATATTTGCAATCTATAAAAGGGGTTCAGAGGGAGAAAAGTTACAAATTATTTCCATCTGCAATGTAGACTTGTTATTTTCTCTTCTCCACCTAAGCACTTTCTCCCTTGGCGCACTACTCAATATTTATTACAGATATAGAAAAAGACCCTCCTAACGCATAATTGTTTGTTTGATGACAATTTAGTCATTATATAATGTGTGTTGGAACAAATGGAAAAGTTGTCTAGCATTACGTCAGAGTGACATTACAGAGTCGGCCAATTTTGTAATTCCTATATATTATGTACACTATATAGAGATGTGAACTTTCAAAAATGTTTCTCAAAAACTTTCTTTTTTGTCTGACTTTGTACTTTGTTACCACTCTCAACAGCCTGCTTCTATGATTTGTTTGTGTTCTTTTTAGATTGGTTTGCTCTGAGCGTAGGATTCTACATGTACTTTAAACAAACAGTTTGGGATTTCAGGATGGTACCATTTTGTGAAACAGGGGGTGCTTTAATTACCTCTTACTTTTAAATAAGGATTATGGGATTTCGGGACTGTACTATATTGTAAAATAGGGGGTTGCTTATACTGTACAATACCTCTTAATTTCAAATAAGGAGTCTGGGATTTCAGGACTGGACAATATTGTAAAATAGGGGGTTGCTTATACTGTACAATACCTCTTAATTTAAATAAGGAGTCTGGGATTTTAGGGCTGTACCATATTATGAAATATGGGGTGCTTATACTGTACAGTACCTCTTACTTTAGATATGGAGTCTGGGATTTCAGGACTGTACAATATTGTGAAATAGGGGGTTGCTTATACTGTACAATACCTCTTAATTTAAATAAGGAGTCTGGGATTTTAGGGCTGTACCATATTATGAAATATGGGGTGCTTATACTGTACAGTACCTCTTACTTTAGATATGGAGTCTGGGATTTCAGGACTGTACAATATTGTGAAATAGGGGGTTGCTTATACTGTACAATACCTCTTAATTTAAATAAGGAGTCTGGGATTTTAGGGCTGTACCATATTATGAAATATGGGGTGCTTATATTGTACAGTACCTCTTACTTTAGATATGGAGTCTGGGATTTCAGGACTGTACAATATTGTGAAATAGGGGGTTGCTTATACTGTACAATACCTCTTAATTTTAAATAAGAACTCTGGGATTTTAGGGCTGTACCATATTATGAAATATGGGGTGCTTATACCGTACAGTACCTCTTACTTTAAATACGGAGTCTGGGATTTCAGGACTGTACCATTATGTGAAACAGGGATGCATACTGTTTACTTTAAATGAGGAGTCTGGGGTTTCAGGACTGTACCATTTTGTGAAACAGGGGGTGCTTACCTCCAAGTACTTAAATACCGGTAAGGATTCTGGGAATTCACAGTTCTGTGTGGAAAACGCCATAAATACCAACAACAACAATCAGGACTGTACCATTTTGTGAAACGGGGGTGCTTACCTCTGGAATAAGACTGAGTAGAGCATTGCCTGCGAGCGTTCCTACAGCGAGGGACACTAGGAACATGATGACATTTTTATAAATCTTCTTATCCATGAGTGGAATGATCCATACACCTCCAAACGCACTCATGTTGATGATGGTCACAAACAGAAAGCCGTATCCCCATACTAGAAGGAGAAAACAAATCAATACCATTTATCCCACCAATTGCATTCCCAACTTTAAAGGCATCATTTAACAATGTTAAATCTGAGATGCACTGCCCTACGCGTTATCAGCATCTTTGATATGATGTATTATTGAAGCCCTAAAAAAATTGTGCTTCAAAATGATCAAGAAGTGCCTCAAAAAAGTAAAAATCTTTGAGTGACTGGTTTTACAATAGGAAGTCATTTTCCCTAATAGACTGTAGTGTTATGAAAACCGCTTAGCAAACAGTTTTCAAAATTTGTAATTCCAATCATAAATATCTTGATAATCAGACAGGCGATCGGCTTGTAAAAGTCATTGAGTTCCTGACTGACCTAAAGGTTTATAATTATCATTGCAACATGAGCTAAATCCAGGATTTTGTTTTAGAATCTGAGACAAAGTTACCGGGTCCCTTTAAACGAAGGACCAAACATTCAGTCAACATTAATTACACAAAATACTGTCCCTAAAACTATCAAAGAATCAAAAGCTCCACCCAGCTAACCTGTCAGTTCCTTTTCTAAGTTGTATCATGAACAAAATGTTGATACTACACCAGAAATTGAAGTAATATTCTAGGCTCAATTAGAATCTTCTTGCACACTACTTTGTCACTACATGTATATTCAGTTTTCAATACATTGTAAGAAAGTAAAACGAAAGCAAGAGAATGAAAGAGAAAGTAAAAGAAGGAGGGAGAAAGTATTAAAGAGAAGGAGGAGGGAGAAAGTAAGACAAGGAGGGAAAACGTAAGAGAAAGTAAAAGAAAGTAAGAGAAGGAGGGAGAAAGTAAAATAAAGTAAGAAAAGGAGGGAAAAGTAAGAGAAAGTAAAAGAAAGTAAGAGGAAGTAAATGAAAGTAAGAGGAGGGAGAAAGTAAAATAAAGTAAGAGTAGGAGGGAAAAGTAAGAGAAAGTAAAAGAAAGTAAGAGAAGGAGGGAGAAAGTAAAATAAAGTAAGAGAAGGAGGGAAAAGTATGAGAAAGTAAAAGATAGTAAGAGAAGGAGGGAGAAAGTGAAAGAAAGTAAGAGGAGGGAGAAAGTAAGAAAAGGTAAGAGAAGTGAAGAGAAGAAAATGAAAAAAGAAGAGAATCGAAGCAATAGGCTCTTTAAAAGGCTGCTAAGAAGGTGATAAAATAAGAAAAGATATTATCGTACCTTGAGCTGATGGGACCTTGGTATCTGTCATTAGAAAAAGTTTTAAAACGAGAGAGAAATTAATTAATTATGAAATAACACTCTGGTAGCTTTTTAACTGTATCAATTGTTGGAATTCCCGCATCCTAAAAAGTACTGTTTGCCTGGAAAAAATGTCATACAGTGTATGTACACATGTACTCTTCAACAAGCTACTTTGAGCACCTTCATTGCCTCGCTTTGTTTTGTCTTTCTCTCTTTTTTTTTTCTCTCTCTCACTCTCTCTGTCTCTCTTTTGATTTGAATAGTGTTATCAGAAATCTCTTTTCTGACATGAACATTTCCATGCGTGAATAATAGAAGAGTACATTTAACGCCTTCTTATTGATTTGTTGCAGACTGACTGATTGGACAGATGATTTGTTGATTGGTAGATTGATTACCTGTTTGATTGATTTAATTGACTGGTTGATGGATGTATTGATTGGTAAATTGCTTGTTTGCTTGGTTGGCTGATTGATTGGTTGGTTAGTTGATTGATTGATTTGGTTGGTTGATTGATTGGTTGATTGGTAGGTTGATTGATTGCTTGGTTGGTTGATTGCTTGATTGGTAGATTGCTTGATTGGTTGGTTGATTGGTTGGTTGGTTGGTTGGTTGGTTGGTTGATTGATTGATTAGTTGGTTGATTGCTTGCTTGATTGATTGATTGGTTGATTTTGGTTGGTTGATTGATTGATTGCTTGGTTGATTGCTTGGTTGATTGATTGATTGGTTGATTGATTGATTGATTAGTTGGTTGATTGCTTGGTTGATTGATTGATTGGTTGATTGTTTGGTTGGTTGATTGATTGGTTGATTGCTTGGTTGGTTGATTGCTTGATTGATTGCTTGGTTGATTGATTGGTTGGTTGGTTGATTGGTTGATTGATTGGTTGATTGCTTGGATGGTTGATTGCTTGATTGGTTGGTTGGTTGATTGATTGGTTGGTTGGTTGGTTGATTGATTGGTTGGTTGCTTGGTTGGTTGATTGCTTGATTGGTTGCTTGCTTGATTGGTTGGTTGGTTGGTTGGTTGATTGATTGATTGATTGATTGGTTGATTGCTTGGTTGGTTGATTGATTGGTTGGTTGGTTGATTGGTTGATTGGTTGGTTGCTTGGTTGGTTGATTGGTTGATTGGTTGGTTGGTTGGTTTGTTGGTTGCTTGGTTGGTTGATTGATTGGTTGATTGCTTGGTTGGTTGATTGGTTGGTTGGTTTGTTGGTTGGTTGGTTGATTGGTTGGTTGGTTGATTGATTGGTTGATTGCTTGGTTGGTTGATTGGTTGGTTGGTTGGTTGCTTGATTCATTGATTGGTTGATTGCATGGTTGATTGATTGGTTGGTTGGTTGATTGCTTGGTTGGTTGATTGCTTAGTTGGTTGATTGACTGATTGGTTGATTGCTTGGCTGGTTGATTGCTCGGTTGATTAATTGATTGATTGGTTGATTGCTTGGTTGGTTGATTGCTTGTTTTGTTGGATAATTGGTTGGTTGATTGGTTGGTTGATTCATTGCGTAGTTGGTTGATTGATTGCTTGGTTGGTTGATTGTTTATTAACTGACTGGTTGATGGATTTATTGGTTGTTAGATTGACGGATTGATTCTAATTGGTTGCCTGACTGGTTGATGTATCTATTGGCTGGTAGATTGATTGATTGATTAATTTGATGGTTGACTGGTTGATGGATTTATTGGTAGGTAGATTTATGTACTGTAATTATTAATTGGTTGGTGACTGATTGATTGCGCCTGATTGCTTGATTGACTGACTGGTTGATGTATTTATTTGTTGGTAGATTGATTGATTGATTGCTTTGTTGGTTGATTGAATTAATGATCGATTGATTGACTGACTGACTAATTGATTGATTGATTGATGGATAGAGTGATTGATTGATGAATTGATTGATTGTTTGGTTGATTGATCGATTGTTGAATAATGGATGGATGGATTGACTGACTAATGGTTTGATGGATTGACTGATTGTTGGATGGACTGACTGATTGATTGATGGATGGATCTGGATTGACTGATGGATCGTTGGATTGATGGATGGATGGATTGACTGATTGATGGAATAATTGGTTTAGATTGACTGACTGATTGATTGCAATGCCGTTGTTACTGTTCATGTTTATTATATATTGCAGCAGGGCGTCATTGTAGGCCTAAAGCAGTTTTTTTTATGTAAATGACCTACCCTGCTTTTTTTTTTTAAGAAGACAAGAACAAATAATACTAAAACTGAAAATGTAAATACTTAAACATGTAGAGAAACCTTTATCATGCACATTCATGAATCATCACTTCTGTACTTTATCAACTTGGGATCATGTTTATAGTATGTGCACTACGTGTACATACAACATGTACAAGCCATAATATTTGTACTACATGTACATTTTATTTTTATGACATCTAGAGAACCATTTATCATGTATTGGTCACACATTTACTTATGTACTTTATCAACTTGGGGTCATGATCATAGCATCTGAACTCGTGTACATACATACATGTACAACATTAACAAGCCATAATATTTTTACTCCTACCTCTATTTTTATGACATGTGATATAATATGGGTAAAGGGTTTTAATGAAAATCTGCATTTAAAAAAAACTGTCTGTTCAGCAGATTATTATAAAACAACAAATTTTAAAGGGCAAGTCCACTCCAAACATAACTTAACTTTCAATACAAGCAGACAAATCAGACAAACCAATCACAAACAAATTGAGCAAAATTGGATAACTAATAAGAAAGTTATGAATGTGTAATAATGAAAAACTTTGAAAAATCACAAGACAAATTGACAAATCACTCATGAGTCTATGACGTCATGTCCTCACTATCTACTAATTAATTTTTTTATATTGATTACCGGTATATAAATTTCCTATTTTCCCCTAAGTATCTTATTTCTTCACACCAGCATCCTAGTTGGATTGATAGTATATATGTTTGTGTGTGGATTGGATGCACTATTAAATCAAAGAGTGATTTTTTTTTTCCCATTTAAATCATGACAAATGTGAATTTTGATCAAACTATTTGTACATGTATATGAAAATCAATAATCATGAATATACAATGTTAAAAAAATAGTATCAAGTCTTCAAAGTTCATAAAAGATTGTGTGAAATGTCATGCATGCAATATGATACAAATCATACATGTATATGCAAATAAAGGCATGGAGAAATCAAGTTTTGGGTTAAAAAGGTAAAATAATGGGATTAAACTATATAAAACAATCGACAAATAGTGAGGACATCACAAAATAATCACCAAATTGGCAATTTGTCTAGTGATTTCAATATTTCTATAGTTTAACATACTTTTTCAATAATTCATAACTTTCTTTCTAGTTATCCGATATTGCTCAATTTTTTGGATTGGTTTGGCTGATTTTCCTTCTTCTATTGAAAGTAAGTTTTTTTTGTTTTTTTTTTAAAGTGGACTTGCCCTTTTACAGGATTGAATTTTCAACACTCAAGGTGGAATGGGGTGAAGGGCTTGTAACATTACCTTCTCCATAATAAGGTTCCTGAGAATGGCTATAATTTCGCTAGTATGACTTTGAAATTGCGTAAAATGTGACTATGAAATTCGAAGACACAGACTACAATGATAATGGTATAAACTTGAAAGGCTGAGGAGACCTCGCATGAATTTGGAGCAATGTGGGTGTTTTTGATCTTTGAAAAAAACTCAACTCCCATAGGTTAACAAGGGAATAATTTTCCTCAAATTTTTTGATGAGCAATGTCAGCCAATGGATAAATATGTCACATGAAATTCTGTACATTTCTATGGAAGAAAACTGCTATGTACATGTACACAAAAGTAATTTTGTATAGCAGTCATGCAAAAATGAATAGCAAATTGCGATGCGATACCAGGAAAATTATTCCCTAGTTAACATGCAAATTTATTGTAATGATAATTATTCTATACAAGAATCTTTTCAAAGGCTGTGAAATACATGTATATGAAATTAGAAGACAAGGGGTGCGTTTATCGGTCTTGCCACTGATATGTTATCAAACCCCACCATACATGTACGAACGTGATTTGCGGGATGTCGCGTTTATTGTCTCTTCACGATTCAAAATGAAGGCCATGTCTCTGCACAGCTGCTTTGCACCATTTGACCCGGGAAGCATACAGTTTCTCGGATGTAAACTAGAGCGAGTATACATATACAGCACATGCTTGTACAACAACATGACACGGCACATGGCGCGCTCTATTTCTCTGAATCGGAAATTAGCCTGGGAAGGTCAGATTTGTATGTGGGGTTCAAAACAGCTTTGCATTTATCATCTCTCGGAAACATGATTCTGGCTGTACATGTATGTCACATTAAAAACGCACCTTTTTTGGCGTTACAATACGCCCACATCTAAAGACATTTGAAAAATACTTTGCGTTAAAAAAATTTGCCTGAAAGACGTTTGAAAACGCTGATTCTAGGCAAAGAATTGGTCAAAAAATGCAAGGACAAACGTACTACATGTACATATTGAAGTGGGGCTGCAAAAGTCAAGTAGACCGTTAAGCCTGTTTAGATTTGCAGCAATAGAACTGCTTTTGACCTTCAAAACAATCTCAACTACCATAGGTTTACACACAAAGACAAGTCTATTAAAAATGAATATCCTACGCCTACAATCTCTTTGAAAGGATGTGAAATGAGATACATATGAAATTAGAACACAACGACAAACATAAGAGATGCTCAAGAGGAAGATGAGACTGCCTGTATAAATTTGCAGCAAAAGGAGTGCTTTTGACCTTCCAAACAATCTCAACTGCCATGTACACACAAAGACAAGTCTTTGTAACTTAAGGATTATTTCCCAAATCAGAAATAGCGGGCTATTTGTCAATCTCGAGTTGATGAAGACAGGCCTTTTGCAAGGCTGTGAAGTGGGATACTGTATATCAAATTAGAAGACAAGGACAACCATAAGAGATGCTCAAGAAATGGAGTAGACTGCCCGTATTAATTTGCAGCAATAGGAGCAGGGGAAAAAATACACGGGGGCTGGGGGCAAATTAGCCCTGAAATGCCCCAAAGTGCCCCCTAAAGTCATAAAAGAGCCCCAAAATTTTGCATAGAGTTCAATTCAAAACAAATTAATGAGTGTTATTTACTTGCAAGCGAGCTTGAAAAGTAGCCCCCGAAATTTGTAAAGTAATTTTTTCCCTTACAGGAGTGAAATCTGAAGACATGGACTACCATAAATTTAACTCAAAATGCTGAGGAGACCTGAAATAAATTTGTAGAAGTATTGGTGTTGCCTTTTGGTCTTTGAAAAATCTCAACTACCACCTGTCCATGTAGGTAAACATGCAAAGACAAGTCTTTTAAAAATGATTATAGAGTAGCTTCAAAATAATGTGAAATGGGATTTATATGAAACTTGAAAATTAAAGGACTACCATAGCCAAAGTATTTTGCCTTTCTTTCCTATTTTGATCAGGTTTTGCTGTGTCTTTAAAGTACCAGTATCTGAATAAATGAATCTTGACTCTATTCATACCTGGCATCGGGGTACCCGTTGCATTCACTTCACTGTACATGGTTCTTCTAGGCTTCTCCGAGAGGAACGAAGGGATCTTCAGAATCAGGTCCGCTTGGGCCAGGAACTGGTTGTTGGACAGACTTTTGACCAGGTTCAATGTATTTTACCCTGAAGAGTTGCTGTTGAGAACAGAAGAGACAAATCAGACAATATTCATCAAGCTAGGCATTTCCACAACATGCTGGTTGCATTGTAAAATCACAAACCGCATCTTCATCAAATACTGACCGTGATAAACTCTCACAAGTTGAAATTTTAGTTCGCCAGTGGCTTTCCTTAGCATTTCCGCAACGTAAAGGTTGCACTGGAAGATCACAAACTTTTGTGACATGAATGTTCATCAATGAAAGCGACATATTTACAGCAAAAATCTTTCGCGAAATGCAAAAGTTAAGCGTTGTCTCATTTTTTATTCATTCATTTAGCTCCCGGCTTTCATTTACCTTTAAAGCCTGTCTGCACTAGTTTGGCCAGGACGGATTGACCTCCCAGTGTGGTCACTCGCAAATGGTTATCTCATCAAATCAGCTCTCAATTAACATTAGAAAAAGGGGACCATGGTGGAATCAATGGGTACCAATTATGCATTGTTGGCTATATAGAGGGCGCAAGTAGTGCAGTCCTGCATTAAAATCTATCATGTGCTCAAAAGTTCTGGCTTTCCAGTACATACATGTAAGAAGAGATAAAATAAATTTAAAGTGATAACAGAGAATATTTATGAAGCGCATAACAAGTTGAAAATTTGTCTAAGCGCTTTACAATCAGACAAATTTGAATACCGTAACGACATTAATACAACAATAAATAACAAAGTAGATAAGCAAATGAAAACAACAATAAAATATGGGAAAGTTAACCAATGCACCTATTATTACAACTTAGTAGAACTATTTGACCTTACAAATTCAACAAAGAGACACCCATTAAGTCAAATCAACCTCCCAAACAGCAAAGGACAAAGCAGCTCTAGGAGTAGGACACCCCAAAAACAAATAGGTTTTCAGGGCTCTTCCAAAGCCGTCAGTGCTCCCAACAAAGCTGGTCAGGAAGATGGTTCCACAAGACAGGCGCTGCCGTTGAAAATGCACAG
>BEXV01001925.1:51506-76488 GCA_003118195.1 Hemicentrotus pulcherrimus | reverse complement strand
GATTCGTAACAAACTTCAGGAGTCTCCTTTTTAATCGACGCATTGCCAATGTGTTTATTTTCTTGTCGATCTTTCATTTTCTTACATTGTAGAACAATGATTACAGTCCGTATCAGAATGAAAACAGAACCAGGAATGACGATAATCAGGGTTATATTGCCACCCCTCGTGTTTTTGTCCGAGGTGGCATTCTTGTTCTTTGGTGTGTGATTTTTTGTTGTAGATATTGATGTAGATCTACCGACCGGCAATTGTTTTGTTGAAGCTGTATATGATAATGTCGGTGGTCTATTTCGCGTCGTTTGTTTCAAAGAAATCGTTGATAGCGTAGTCATGGGGAAAAAGTGTGTCGTGTGCTGAGTTGGTAGCATGCATGTGATCCTGGTCTTCTCCTCAATTTGCAAATAGAATTCTGAATGAAGCCTGCTTAATTCAGTCACAGTAATCGAGAAAAAAAATCTGTTTCCTTCCATTGCAGCTGTCTGATTTACATTTTTATTCCCGTTTAAAATTATGTATTTAGAAAGCACCTGGCTTGTCCAATAATTATCTAGGGTACAAATCACTTTTATTTTATCTGTATTTAAATGAGTTTCTATAATGCAATTAGAACATCTAATGACACGTAAGTCATACGAAAGAATTTCTCGGTCATGAGCGTTACGACATTGGAACGTACCTGAATCATTGATTCTGATGTTAGAAATGTGTAAATTGTTAGAATCAGGATATCCATCGTAGGTATCAGCTTGTGTAAAACGATGATCATAGATTACGACACCTTGATAGTTGGCAATTAATGTTCCATTTCTATACCAATTCGTGTCGTTATAGTAAACAAGAATAGAACAGTTGCAGCTTAGTGTGATATTATCTCCGATGTTAGCTAGTCTTAGTATTATATCACCTTCCACTCTATGTGCAAGATCGACACAGAAAATTACAACAAACACAGCAACAAAAACACAACACAACTGCGATCGAATGAACGCCATCTTTGACCCAAGTTTAGTGAACAATGATGAAAAATTTGATACTATCAAGAATACTTATATTGGATGTGCTTTCATCGCTGCGGAGCAATGTATGAAGGTAAGTAAAGTTTTTCTCTCGTGGCGTCAATCTCGAAACTGATAGTATTGCTTTGATTTGTTAAAGACGGTGAAGTATCACACGGATTTTTTTTTTCCATTGTCTGCTTTCGATAATATAGCTCCTGATGGTGTATGACGGAATTACGTTTGGCAGCAGGTTGTGATGAAAAGCGCGTGCGCGGGATTAGGCCTATTTTAACGAGGGAACTTCTTTTTTTCTTCTTCAAATGTTGTTATAAAACCTCACGACAAATCATCGAAATATGTATTTCCGGCCCATCAAGTTTTGTCACCATTAGTGACGTAGTATTATATTTATTTCATGTGTTAGGTTCGAGATATATTTCGAAATGGAGAAAAAAATTGTCATTTTGTTTACACTGCTTGATTCGTACCTCCAGATATCAATGATCTCTGATAGCAATGATCTATTGTCAAAATCATGGCGATTTTAATGTCGAATGTATTTCTAACGATGACCTCGATACGAATCCCAGTCATTATCATCAATTCCTCGTATTAGTTACGAGTCTCGTATTATTAGTCTAAATCGTTTCTTTATCATNTCAAAGAGATGAGAGAGAAAAAAAGAGAAAAACACCCCCTTTTTAAAGAAATCTTCTGGTGAAAAGTCAAATACACCCCTTTTTTTTATACAATTCTCGGGCCGGACTTTGTCGCACGAAAAGTATCCCTTTACCGGACATTTTGTCAACACGCACGCGGTCATTCCGACCTCTGAAGGAAGCCGATTAATTCAGTCCCAGTAATCGGAAAAGAAAAGATGTTTCCTTCAACTACAGCCGTCTGATATGTGCTCCCGTTTAAAACGATATATGTAGAAAGCACCTCGCTTGTCCAATAATTATCCAGAGTACACATCACTTTTAGTTTATCTGGATGTGAATGATTTGCTATAATGCAATGAGAACATCTAATGACACGTAAGTCATACAAAAGAATTTCATGGTCATAAAAGTCACGACATTGGAAGGTAGCTGAATCATTCATTCTGATGTTCGAAATTTGTATATTGTTAGAATCAGGATTTCCATCGTAGGTATCAGCTTGTGTAAAACGATGATCATTGATTACGACACCTTGATAGTTGGCAATTAATGTTCCATTTCTATACCAATTCTTGAAGTTATCATCAACACCATCAGGTCGATAGCAGCTTAGTGTGACATCATCTCCGATTTTAGCTAGTCTTAGTATTGCATCACCTTCTACCCTATATGCAAGCTCCACACAGAAAAGTACAACAAACACACTAACAAAAACACAAAACAACTGCGATCGAATGAACGCCATCTTGGACCCAAGTTTAGTGAACAATGATGAAAAATCTAATACTATCAAGAATACTTATATTGGATGTGCTTTCATCGCTACGGATCAATGTATAAAGGTAAGTGAAGTTTTTCTCTCGTGGGGTCAATCTCGAAACTGATAGTATTGCTTTGATTTGTTAAAGACAATGAAGTATCACAAGAATTTTTTTCCCATTGTCTGCATTCGATGAGATAATTCCTGAAACTCGATGGTGTATGACAGAAATAACGTTTTGCAGCAGGTTGTGATGAAAAGCGCGTGCGCAGGTTTAGGCCTATTTTAACAAGGGAATTTCTTTTGTTCTTCTTAAAATGTTGTTATAAAACCTCACGACAAATCAGTCCTGCTACAAATCATCGAAATATGTTTTTCCGGCCCATAAAGTTTTGTCACCATATAGTGACGTAGTATTATATTAAATTCATGTGTTAGATTCAGGAAATATTTCAAAATGGAGAAAAAAAATTGTCATTTTTTTTTTTTACACTGCTTGATTTGTACCTCCAGATATCAATGATCTCTGATAGCAATGATCTATTGTCAAAATCATGGCGATTTTAATGTCGAATGTATTTCTAACGATGACCTCGATACGAATCCCAGTCATTATCATCAATTCCTCGTATTAGTTACGAGTCTCGTATTATTAGTCTAAAACGTTTCTTTAACGATCTTGAAAATGACGTTTCGTCATGATCTCGTTTGTTAAAGGAATATAGTGCAATCGGTATTGTCTAGATAAGATGTTAAGCATTCAGCATTGCCTAACAAGGAAATGACACTTGTCAATGCAATAGTATAACAAGTGGATCCATCGACTGTCCAAGTACATGCGATCACCTAGAAACCTAACGAAACCAAAACTGTATACATAGAGAGTATCTTAGCAGCATTGTAAATCGTATTTTGGAAGATGATTGGTTATATTATGACTAGCCTTGAGTTAAAACTTATTCTCAGCAAGTAGGCGTGGCATAGATAGCTTCAGTATCGCACTAAAAGGGGTAGTGTCTTTCTGTAAGAATGTCCGTGTTCGGTACTTGAATGAATTTGATTATCATAATTGTCATTAGTGATCAGGACTGAAAATTCATAGATGCCTTTAAAACAAATTCTCCATTGCGTCGTGTTTCCAAGGTTGCAAAAGGCGTTAATGAGAATTACGTAATAATTGTATATGTCACAATAATAGGCCGATTTGGAAAAATACGGATTTAGACGGTTTTCTTCCATTCTTGACAAAATAAACAAATTTATATTTTTACCTAGTGCTTTACACCAAAAAAAATACAACACGAAACATATTTCTTTTATCCAAAGACTGAGTAAAAGCGTGTTAAAAAAAAATAATAATTACAAAGCATGGTCAAATTGTTAATAATTTTTTTTTTCAAATTTTTATTGGTTTTCGAAATTCGTTGTAACATTACAAAAACAACAATCATACAAGAATTAAATAATTGTATAACATTAAAAGAACAATAATCAAATACGAATCACTAATAATCAAAACAAACAAACAGACCTGATGTAAAAGCTAAAGAATCAGTCTCGGGTGGTTTGAACTGTATCATTATCAAAATATAATTATGGATAATTAAAGTAGATTCTCAATAGGGACCATTTTCTATAGTGCATGTTTTCTTTGTGCTTTTGTTTAGCAATTACCAATTCTATATGTCTGATTTTGCAAATAAACGTTTCAAAACCTATGAAACTTACTACTAAATTCCTGCATTTCTGAATATAAATGTATCTCTTCAATAAGATAATTAAGTGATTCAATAATATTTTATGTGGTCCCTTCCAATCCTTTATGAATCCAAACATCATTCTTTTCCTAGATAGATCCTCATATCTGATAGATAGCTTTAGACCAATTTTATCAACAAAAGCTCGTCTTAAATCTTCAGCAACCTTACACTCATAAAAAAGGTGTAAAGGAGTTTCAACAGAGGTCTCGCACATTGTGCAAAGTTCTGTCTGAACTTGCTTCATTTTAAATAGTCTCTCATTGGTGTATAAAATATTATGCAAAATCTTAAACTGGAAGACTCTCATCTTAACTTCTATTGTGCATTTAAATGGGAGTAGATACATTTGTGGCCATTCCTCCTTTTCTATCCCATATTTAGTGGAAAATAGGGGTTCACAGACAGGTCTACATGTCAATTTACTAACTAAATCAACATAAATATTTCTAGTTTTTAGTTTTTGAATTTCTACTGTCAAAAGGTCAGACTGATCATGTTCATAATCTATTTTCTCCAAGAACATTTGTATCAATAACTGATAAAATGAACTTCCCCATTTCTTCCTGACTAGCGATACTATTGCCAAATATATCATGTAGTATTTACCTGGTACTCCTTTTGCTTTCCACAAATTGTTTATTAAAAGAGTATCAGTATTTGGTGACAGGTAATTTAAGAGAGTAAACATTTTTGTTGGTAAACAAAGCCTGTGTTTCAAATTTAGAAATCCATATTTGTATCTTGTAAATGACGACTTAATACATATCATACTTTTCACAAGCAAAATCGGTATCGGATATGAATATTGAGAACGTTCTTGCGAAATATAAAGTAATGCACGGGTTGACCAATATATAGAACAGCGTAATATAATATGAACACCTATAC
Source organism: Hemicentrotus pulcherrimus (assembly GCA_003118195.1). NCBI lineage: Eukaryota > Metazoa > Echinodermata > Echinoidea > Camarodonta > Strongylocentrotidae > Hemicentrotus > Hemicentrotus pulcherrimus. Next base: position 71,417 of record BEXV01001925.1, on the reverse strand, counting down.
AATAACAGCCATGATATAGTAAAGATAGCTCGTTATTTGAGGTTCAAACGTAATTACTATTAGATGGTATTGTTTATATTACGTCCGGTGAGAAAGAAAAGATACATATTTTCTAGATTATAAAAGTGAACGTCGTATTTTAGTAATTTTTGTTTTGAACAAATCTACACAAAGGAGTTATAATAGCCATGTGCTTCATCATCATTTGAATTGAGCGAACATTGCAGTGATATATTACATTATTCTAACAAGATTTCTGTATTCTCTATGTAAAACGTTGAGGTCACCAACAAGCAATTAAATGACGATGTCTTTGAACGTAAGCAGAGGCAATCCACCTCCTCCTACCTTGCAGAAATTAAGAAATAAAATCATTTCATCAGATCACATTCTTTTTGTCTCCCTTGGCATTTAAAGACATCGGCTGGTGATAAGACTTTACACAAATAAATGTAATTAGAGCTCAAATCACTTTTTTAATATCTTAAATCCCTTTCTAACCTCAATAGATATTTGAATTTGAGTTTCCTTTAGAACGAACAAGTCATATCACCGTAAAGACTTAAGAAAACAATAGTACTATTTATACGCTCGAAAATATGGTATTATCCAGAGCCATAAAATATTCCTGATCTTGTCACACCAGCAGATATCTTTTAGGTGTTCGAACAATCTAGATGTTACATCAATATCTCCTTCAGTTTGCTAGTGACAACATTTCGAAAGATGCTTTAAACCCAATCTAACGATGTTGTTACAAGATTTAAACACCTTTTCCGAGCCCAATTTCCAATAATGTTGTATTTTCATGCTACACAATGTGGCTTTAATGTCCAGACTCCAGACGGTTAGAGCCTTCCGCTGTAATCAACTTCAAGTCATTTATTTGTCAAAATGTAACCTATTATAGTTTCAATATGGATTCGAAAATCGGTTACTTGCCTTAAGGTGACAAAAACACACTTAACACGTGCCTCCCCCAATAATCAACTTCAAGCAAATCTTGTGTCAAAATATAACTAAATATTGTTCAGTATAAGTGTATTGATTCGAAGTTTCAAACAAACTAATAATAAAGAGGAAAAAGTAGTTATCGCTTATATAGGATTTCCCAGCCGAATTCGCGAGTTTGTCACACAAATTCATTTGTCTTGCTTTCAAATTCGACGGTTTTAGTGCTGTCGGGTATATCTCGGGTTTATATTCCTTTTTCTAGATTTCAAATCTATGAAGTTTTCGTTAGAATCTATGTATGTTTCATTCCATTTAATGAACAAATTGCTCCTTTCGCTATTTGGTCATTCGATTTAGCGCAACACGATCTTCTGACATCGCGACGTTGTACTTTTAGCATTCTAATTCATCTGTAGCATTCAAATCAGTACTTTGTGCACTCAAACTAATGACCAATATACATTTCTCGTTTTTTGAACACTTTTTATAGCTCATTCTTTTTCTTTCAACATCGTTTTTTCATGTGTATTTCATCCTATTTTATTTTCTTGCATTTATACTCCTTTTAGATTTATCAGATATTCATCAGTCTTTAAGTTTGATTGTTAAAAAAAAACTTACTGTACATCTACGGACTTGATGGTCTCAATATTTGTGTATATTTTCATGTAAGGAAGTTGTTTGTCTTGTGTTTCATCATAAATTTATCACAATTTCATTATGGAGGAAGGGCACAATATTGTGACTGGGATAGGTATTTTCGTGTCCCCACTTTTCCGGGGTATATGAAGATGTACGTTCAGAGATGCCATATCCCTTGATTTCGCCCCTTCTTTACCCAATGTCTGACTACAAACATATGCTTTGTCCTCAAAATTAATAAATTGAATAACAGCAAAGATCCCAATAGAAAATCATGTTTTTAATTGCATTTTTTTAAAGCTGTAAACGTGTGTTGCATTTCTTCCCCCTAACATTCCTAACTTGATTAAACATTCGAATTCGAATACGAATGACAGGTGTTAACTTGAATGATAAAAATGACGCCTCGACAAGTGACGATTAATTTAAATGCTAGTTGAGCAGTTTCAAAATTGAATGACAGATCTATGAAATCCTTCGACCAAAATCCTTAAATAAAAACAAAATCGGGAAAATTGAATGATAATTGGCATGGCAGAGCTGATCTGCGCTAACTTAAATGCAAAGTAAATGAATTCGAATGACAAACCCGCGAGGAAATCCTATATTTTCTTAGTCTAATAAATCTCAACGTATAACGCATCTACAATGACTGCCTTATCCTTAGGCAAGGTTGGTGTCTGTCCTGCTTCTGGAGTGGTCTTCAAGGTATTCCTCGTGGGTCCTTCATCGGGCATGTCATAGAGCGGAATCTCCTCAGCATCATCTCCTAATCCTGGCATCTTGACGTTTTCATACTGGTCCCCTTGCTGAAGCGTATCCCTGTTCTGCTCGTGTTGAGCGATGATGACATTGTTGCCATAGAGATGAACTGAATTTGAAGATCTATCAGTAACGGTTAATGTTGATTTTGAATCACGATTGATGGATTCCCTTTTATCTAGCATAGCATACAGCGCGTTGTCGAGCGGACCTTTCATTTTTGAGATAGAGCTATCAGCGATTTTGTCTATAGAATCATAGAGAATATCGTCAACCATTTCACCATTTTTAGAATGATCTGCACTTCGTTGATCCAAGCTGGTTCCCCTTGATTTCTTATTGTAAGCAGCGTACTCTTGACCCTTCCGAGATCCATCTTCAACTTATTCGCAACAACCTCTAGGATGCTGCATATTATCTGCATGATCTGCACTTTGTTGATTCAAGCTGGTTCCTCTTAATTTGGAAGTAGCATACTCTGGACCTTTCCGAGATCCATCTTTAACCGATTCGTAACAAACTTCAGGATGCTCCTTTTCAATCGACGCATCGCCAATTTGTATATTTCCAAGACGATCTTTGGAATGCTGTTTTCGCAGAACAATAATGATAACAGTCCCCGTAACAATCAATATCAGAACGAAAACAGTACTAGAAATGACGACAATAAGGGTGATATTGTCATCCCTCGTGTTTGTGTCCACACTGGCATTCTTGTTGTTTGGTGTGTGATGTTTTGTTGTAGAAAGTGATGTAGATCTACCGGCCAGCAATTTTTTTGAAGCTGTATATAATAATGGTCTATTCTGCGTCGTTTGTTTGAAAGAAGTCGTTGGTAGCGAAGTCGTTGGAAAGGAGTGTGACGTTGGCTTTGTTGGTAGCATGCATGTGATCCTCGTGTCCACCTCAAATTGCAGATAGAATGCTGAAGAAAGCGTGTTTAATTCAGTCACAGTAATCGAAAAAGAAAAGATATTTCCTACAATTATTGCAGCCTCCAGATATGTGTTCCCGTTTTAAATGATATATCGAGAAAGTGTTTGGCTTGTCCAATAATTATCCAGATTACAAATCACTTTTATTTTATCTGTATTTGAATAAGTTGCTAGACAATTAGAACATCTAATGACACGTAAGTCATAAGAAAGAACTTCTTGGTCTTGAGAGTTACGACATTGGAAGGTAGCTGAATCATTCATTCTGATGTTAGAAATTGTTATATTGTTAGAATCACGATATCCATATTTGTTAACACCTTGTGTAAAACGAGTATCATTGATTACAACACCGTAATAGTTGGCAATAAATGTTCCATTTTTATACCAATTCTTGTAGTTATCATAAGCAAGATCAGGTCGATAGCAGCTTAGTGTAATATCATCTTCGATGTTAGCTATTCTTTGTATTGTATCACCTTCCACTCTGTATGCAAGATCCACACATAAAAGTACAACAAACACAGCAACAAAAACAGAAAACAACTGCGATCGAATGAATGCCATCTTGGAAACAAGTTTAGTGAACAATGATGACAAATCCAATACTAAGAAGGCAATATTGATGTTCTTTCATCGCTACGGAACAATGTATAAGTGAGGTTTTTCTCTCTAGGCGTTAGTCTAGGTAACTGATAGTATCGCTTCGATTTGTTAAAGACGGTGGAGTATTACAAGGCCTGTTTGACCATGATCTGCATTCGATGATATAGTTCCTGAACTCGATGGTATATGACGGAAATAACGGTTTGAAGCAGGTTGTGATAAAAAGCACGTGCCGCAGGATTGGGCCGATTTGAAGAAGGGAACTTAAAACTTTTGTTTTAAAAATCATCGAAATATGTATTTCCCATCTTTTTTTGTCATAGTGGCGTAGTATCATATTAATTTCGTGTGTTAGGTTCACGATATATTGTAAAATGAATGAATTTATCACATTTTTTGATCCGTACTATACCTCCAGATATCAATGTTTGGTTAGCAATGATTTTTGGCGAGTTTAATGTCGAATCTATACTAACGATAACCTCGGTACGAATCCCAATCATGATCCTCTGTTACTCTTATTGTTGATGAGTCGCGTATTTATGATTTAAAAAAAAATTTCTCTAACAATCATGAAGATCACGTTTCGTCATGCTTGAAGCTCCGCGGCAGAGCCAGGTTCAAAAAGATTTCAATGCTAGAAAAAAAGATACCCCAAATGCTGGAAGCTGGAATTTCATAGTACATGTATCTCGTTTGTTAATATAAGATTGTATTGCAACAGGTAAATGTATTCTGCCCTCTTGAGTCCAGATATGTTAAGACGTCAACCTTGCTTAAAAAGGAAATGAAACTTGTATGCATTACAATCGTATTTAAGTGGATTCATCGACTGTCCATACACATACGATCACGTAAAAGCCCAACGAAACCAAAATTGTGTACATAGAAAGTATCTTGACAGCATCGTAATATGTGTTTTGAAGGATGATTGGTTATATTATGACCAACATTGACACTTTCTCTCAGAAAGTAGGCGTGACATAGATATTTCCAGTATCGCACAGAACATGAATTGTTTTTCTGTAAGGACTTCCTTAAATGTACTATGTCCCATTTGCAGGCCCCACAAATAAAAAGGTGAAATTCCAACGTCATTTGAAAGACAATACTAATTTATAACCTCCCTAAAAACGAAAGGGCTTGAAAGTGGCTTTTAGTGGAAAAATAACAACCATTTAGTTGTCAAATCGACTTAAGTGATTGCAATCACTAAAGTAATAGTCTGATTTTCAGACCCTTTAACCGAACGGTCGTACTTTTTGTGCTGCACGAAGAGTCAATCAGTTTAATTTTGGCCTTTACAAGAAGTGGGTTATTGATGTAGAAAATACTCACGAGCTCATTGATGTATGTTAGTACCAAAGAGTCACTCAATAGTGTCTAATTACAGTGAAGTCTAGAAGGTAAACGGGTTTCCTTGCACAATTTGAATACTAGGACACTGCTAATGTTTAAAATTCATAGCTAGGACATACATGACATAATAATCCCTGCAAAGTTCCACAGAATGTGATGTTGGCTGCAAACGGGACAAAGTATCTTTGATATAGATAAATGAAGATGATGTCATTAACAACGTTTAAGATTGTTCCTTAGGAACACCTCTTACCAAAATAAATACAATATAGAATACGGTTTATGGTGATATTCTTTGTCATAAGAGCCTCACGAATTACTACTTCTACTACTACTACTTCTACTACTGCTACAAATAATACGAATATATCTTGATCTATTTTGCACTACAGACTATTTTTTACCGTGGTAATGTGATTCAGTCACTCAAACAGTGTGCACAGTCTCCAAATCAACTTTTATTTTTTTACCTTGTGCAAACATTTACAATATGTTTTGAAACATGAAACATCTCTTTAATTCAAATACTGAGTATTACATGATTACCAAGCATGGTAAAAATGTAAATAGTTAGTACCAATATTTGGTGACAGGTACTTTTATAAAGAGAGTAAACATTTCTTTTGGTAAAAAAATTCTGTCTTTCTGATAGGCGTACTCAATAGCACTGTGTACAAATACATACTATACTGTTTCGAAAGTAAAACTTGTCATTGGATATGAATATTGAGAACGTTCTTGCTAAATAAAAAGTAAGGCACGGGATGTACCATAATAAACAGCATGATATATGAACAATACCATCATAGCCATGGTAGAGAAGATAGCTCGTTATTTGAGGTCAAACGTATAGTAATTACTCTTAGATGATATTGTTTATATCTTAATGTTCATAATATAACGGTCGGTGAGAAAGCAGAGATACATATTTTCTAGATTATACAAGTGAACGTCGTATTTGAGGTCATTCTTGTTTTGAGCAAATCTACACAAAGCAGTTTGAATAACCATGTACATCATTATTTGAATTTAGCGAAAATTACAATGACATGTTACATATCATTCTAACAATTTTTCTGGAGGTAAGCGATGGGCTATTAAATTTACCCTTGAGTTCATTTGTTGAAAGTCTCTATATACAGTAGTGTTATAAATGAATACATTTAAAGTCACCAGCAAGCAATCAATGACTTTGACTTAATCATTTTCCTTTTTCTTTGCAGAAAAATAAAAATAAAGCGATTTCTTCTACAAAATTTTAGCTTTTTTTATACAGAATCTTATAAGTACACGGCATGAAAAGAAATTTGATTAGAATTCAATCAGTATTATCTGAATTCCCTGTTTAACTCCGATACATAGTTTTAATAGTTTGAGGTTTTATTAGAACCAACATATCGAATCACCGTAAAGACTTAAGAAAACAGTCGTACTGCTTGTACGCTCCAAATGATTGTATTATCTACAGCCATTAACCTATTCCTAAACGTGTCACACCAGCATATACGAAAGCATATATGAAAACATTTACATTTCAAAAAGATGCTTTAACACCCTTATAGCAGCCGATGTTGAGACAAGATATTAACACATTTTTTTAACCCCTTTTTCCTACCATAGTGTATGTAAGATTTTCATGCTACACAATGTGGCTTCAATATTCAGACGGATAGAGCCTCCCTCCAATAATCATCTTTAATGGCGCCGTTGTTATGATTTCCAAAGCTCTTTTTATAGCGCATAGAGACATTATAGTGTGATATGCGCTATACATGAACCGATTATTATCATTATTGTTAGTATTAAGTCAATCTTTTTGTCAAAATATAACCAAACATAGTTCAGTACAAGTTGGCTCGAAAATCGGAGGCTTGCCTTTAGATGAAAAATCTTTAACATTTTGATTTGATGAAATTAAAATTCTAAGCAATATACATGTACTTTTGAGCCAATAGTTGATTCGAATTTAAAAAGTTTCAAACAAACCAATAATAAGGAGGAAAAAGTAGTTCATCGCTTATATTTTCACGCATCAACACTGACTACCTCATCTTTAGGCAAGTTTGATGTCTGTCCTGCTTTTGGAGTGGCCTTTAAGGGATTCATCATGGGTCCTTCATCTGGCATGTCATAGAGCGAAATCTCCTTGGCATCACCCCCTGATCTTGGCATCTTCACATTCTCATACTGTTCCCCTTGCTGAAAGGTACCCATCTTCTCCTCGTTTTGAGTGATGATAGCACTGTTGCCATATAGATAATCTGAATTGGAAGATCTATCAGCAACTTTTGATGTTGATTTTGACTCACGATTGGTTCCCCTTAATTCCATGTAAGTAGCACATCCTGCACCCTTCTGAGATCCATTTTTAAGTGATTCATAACAAACTTCGGAAGTCTCCTTTTTAATCGACGCATTGCCAATGTGTTTATTTTCTTGTCGATCTTTCGTTTTCTTACATCGCAGAACAATTATTACAATCAGTGTTAGAATGAAAACAGAACCAAGAATGACGATAATTAGGGTTACATTGCCATCCCTCGTTTTTTTGTCCGAGCTGGCATTTTTGTTTTCTGATGTGTGAGCTGTATAAGCTAATGTCGATTGTCTATTTTGCGATGTTTGTTTCAGAGACAAAGAAGCTGTTGATAGCGAAGTCGTTGGAAAGGAGGGTGTCGTTGGCTGAGTTGGTAGCATACATGTGATCCTCGTCTGAGTCTCAATTAGAAGATAGAACTCTGAAGGAAGCATGTTCAATTCAGTCATTGTAATAAAAAAGGAAAAGTTGTTTCCTTCAATACTTGCAGCTTTCCGATATTTGTTTCCGTTTAAAAATATGTATTGAAATAGCACCTGGCTTGTCCAATAATTATCCAGAGTACAAAACACTTTTATTTTATCTGGATTTGAATGAGTTGCTATAATGCAATTAGAACATTTAATGACAAGTAAGTCATACGAAAGAATTTCTCGGTCATGAAAGTGACGACATTGGAAGATAGCGGAATCATTAATTCTGACGTTGGAAATGTATATATTGTTAGAATCGGGATATTCGTTGTAGGTAGCTTGTTTAAAACGAGGGTCATTGATTACGACACCGCTAGAGTTGGCAATTAATGTTCCATTTCTATACCAATTCGTGTAGTTATCATAACCAAGATTAGGTCGATAGCAGCTTAGTGTGATATCATCTCTGATGTTAGCTAGTCTTTGAATTATATCACCTTCTACTCTATATCCAAGATCCACACAGAAAAATACAACAAACACAGAAACAAAAACACAAAACAACTGCGATCGAATATTAAGAAGACAATATTAGATGTGCTTTCATCGCTTCGGAACAATGAAAGTAAAGTTTACCTCTCGCTCCGTCAATCTAGTAATTGATAATATTGCTTTTGGTTTGTTAATGACGGAGAAGTATCACACGGACTGTATGACCAGTGTCTGCATTCGATGATAATTATAGCATCTGAACTCGAGGGTATGACGGAAATAACGTTTTGAAGCAAGTTGGGATAAAAAGCGCGTGCGTAGGATTGGGTTGATTTAAAGAAGGGAACTTAAAACTTTTGTCATCAAATGTTATTACGACAAATCATCGAAATATGTATTTCCCATCATTTTTTTGTCATATAGTGGCGTAGTTTTATTTTAATTTCGTGTGTCAGCTTCACGATATATTGTAAAATGAAATATTTGTCACATTGTATGATCCGTACTACCTCCATATATCAATGATCGGTTAGCAATGATCTTTGGCGATTTTAATGTCGAATCTAATTCTGACGACAACCTCGATACGAATCCCAGTCTTGATCATCTGTTACTCGTATTGTTGATGAGTCGCGTTTCGTCATGCCTGAAGTTCCGCGGCAGAGCCAGGTTCAAAAAGATTTCAAAGCTGGAAAAGAAGATACTCCAAATGCTGGAAGCTAGAATTTCATAGTAGGCTACATGTTTCTCGTTTGTTAATGGAAGATTGTATTGCAACCGGGAAATGTATTCTGCCCTCTTGAGTCCAGATATATTAAGACTTCAACCTTGCTTTACAAGGAAATGACACATGTATTCAATGCAATAGTATTACAAGTGGATCCATCGACTGTCCATACACGTACGATCACCTAGAAGCCTAACGAAACCAAAATTGTGTACAAAGAAAGTATTTTGTCAGCATTGTAATATGCATTTTTGAAGATGATTGGTTATAATGATCAACATTTACACCTTCTCTTAGAAAGTAGGCGTGACATAGATATTTTCAGTATCGCAAAACACATGAAGTGTCTTTCTTTAAGTATTTCCGTGTTTAAGTAAATATATATATTTTATTCTCATAACTGTCATTGGCGATCAGGACTAAGGATTCAATTAAATTCAAAATTCAAAATCACTTCATCTTGAAAATCAAATAAAACCTTATATTGTACATTCGTAATTAATTACATTTGAACAAGAACAGGAGGACAACAAAAAGTATACACTTGAAAGTAAGAGGCCTCCAGATTATTACATTGTATGTACATTTCAGATAAAAATACATTGTAATTATAAAAAAAAGATACGATATAGATTAAAACAAAATAATCAGTAAACAAACATACACACACCCACACAAACACACAATACACACGCACACACCATCTCAGAGATAAGTATTGACAAACATTAACTATCATAAAATAAATTGAGTTTGGTATTCCATTAAGCATAAGTATTAATAATTATTTGTTAAGGTTAACTTTATACGAAGAAATGGTTGAACATGAATACAAGGTAATATCAAGCTAATTCCAGATTCGTGGCCCAGTATGTTTAAAAGAATTCAGGATTAGATGAGCGAGTATTGTACTGATGGAATTCATAGTTGTATTGAAAAAAGAATATTTATTATTATTAGGAGCATAATATATATTTAACAGCATGCATAAATGTAGCGATTTTAAATTGATTAATATCACAGACTGTCATAATTTTTAATCTAAAGAATAAAGGTCTGGATGGCGCTAGATGGAGATAATTAGTACAAATGTGGAATGTTCTTTCTGAAGTTTGTGAATTGGATCTAGTTTTATTATTCCAACACTAGCCGATGTTTGTTACAATATTGAATGCAAGGAAGTATCAAGGAGTCTTATAGCGTGACCAAGTTTTTCTTTTTCTCAAGGAAATATGGATCATAATACTCATAATAATATTCCGCTTTTATACGCTTAATACATCCACGATGTCTCTAAGCGCTTTACAGATAACCCGGTCATGTTTATATAGACCTATTCAGCAAATCAAGATTAGGACGGATTTCTTCTATTCTCAACGAAAGATCCAAATTAACTGATTATTTTTACCTAGTGCACACATTATGTGTACTACATAAAACAGTTCTTTGATCTAAATTAAAGCTTGTTTTTTAAAAAATCACATGATTACAAAGCATAGTAAAACTGTTAATAATTAAAATAGTACCAGTATTATTTTGGTGACAGGAATTTTAAAAGAGTAAAAACTTGTGTTGGTAAACAAATTCCGTGTTTTTACGGTACTCAATAACTTTGCGTACAAATACATATCATACTCTTTTGAGAGTAAAAAATGTGATTGGATATGTATATTGATACCGTTCTAGCGAAATCAAAAGTAAGGCACGGGATGTACCATGTATAACAGCGTGAGAACATCTATACAATCAAAGCCATAATGAGGTTATTTGAGGTCCTAACGTAATTACTCTTATATGGTATTGTTTATATTTTATGTTCATATTACGGTCAGTGAGAAAGAAGATATACTTATTTTCTAGAATATAAAAGAGAACATGTTATTTTAGTCATGTTTGTTTTTAACGAAACCACCGAAAGCAGTTTCAATAGCCATGTGCATCATCATTTGAAGTTAAGCGAATATAACAAGGACATGTTACAAGATTTCTGTATATACATGTATTAAGGCAAACGATGGGCTACTAAAAAAGTTACCCTTTAGTTGATCTCTTGAAAGTCTCTACAATCGTGCTGTACGTGAATAGATTTAAGGTCACCAACAAGCAATTAAGGACAATAACTTTAAGAGTAAAAGCAGAAGCTTAGTCCACTTCCTTTTACTTTGCAGAAATGTGGAAATAAAATCATTTCATCTTATTACACCTTTTTTATACAGAATCTTATAAAGTACACGACATTCAAAGACATCGGCTCATGGTAAGACATTATAAAAAGAAATTTGATTAGAATTCCCTTGTAAACTCCGATCCATAGTGAAGTTTTAGTTTTCATTAAAACCAACATATCATATCACCGTAAAGACTTAAGATAACAGTCGTAATGTTTGTTTGCTCCAAACGATGGTATTATCTACAGCCATTAAAGATTTCTGAGCTTGTCACACCAGCATATTCAGGATTTTAAATATCTTTTTAGGGTGTCAGTGAAAATATTTACTATTGAAAAGGATGCTTAACACTCTAATAGCAGCCGATGGTGTGCAATATATAAACACATTTTATGAACCCATTTTTCCTATCATGTTATATATAAGAATTTCATGCTACACAATGTGGCTTCAATGTTCAGATTAGAGCCTCTCCAATAATCATCTTCAAGTAAATTCTTTGTCAAAATGTAAACAAACATAGTTCAGTGTTAGCTCGAAAATTTATGGTGACTAATTTGATGAAATTAAAGTTCAAGGCAATGCACCCCTTAAACAACAAGTACATTCGAATTTGAAAAGTTAAAAACAAAATAATTATCAAGAGAAAAAAAGAAGGTATTTTTTTTTTCTTGGTTTAATCCATCTCAGCATACAATGCATCAACACTGGTTCCCTCATCCTTAGACAAGGTTGATGTCTGTCCTGCTTCTGGAGTGGCGTTCGAGGTATTCCTTCATCTGGTATGTCATAGAGCGGAATCTTCTCTGCATCATCTCCTGATCCTGGCATCTTGACATTCTCATACTGGTCCTCCTGCTGAAGGGTATCCATGACCAGCTCATGTCGAGTGATGATGACACTGTTGCCATGGAGATGAGCTAAATCGGAAGATCTACCGGTAACTTTTGATATTGATTTTGACTCACGATTGATGGATTTCCTTTTATCCGGCATGGCATAAAGCGCGTCTTTTAGCGGACCTTCCATTTTTGAGATGGAGCTCTCAGCGATCTTGTCTCTAGAATCATAGAGAATATTGTCAATCATTTCACCATTTTCAGGATAGTCTGCACTTCGTTGATCCAAGCTGGTTTCCCTCAATTCCTTGATGGAAGTAGCATTCTCTGGACCTTTCCGAGATCCATCTTCAACCGATTCGTAACAACATTCAGGATGCTCCTTTCTAAACGTCGCATTGCCAGCGTGTTTATTTTCTTGTCGATGTTTCGTTTTCTTACATCGCAGAGCAACGATTACAACCAGTATCATAATGAAGACAGAACCAAGAATGACGATAATCAGGGTTATATTACCATCCCTCGTGTTTTTGTCCGAGCTGGCATTTTTGTCCTTTGATGTGTGAGCTGTATAAAATGATGACGATGGTCTATTCTGCGATGTTTGTTTCAAAGACAAAGAGGTCGTTGGAAAGGAGGATAGCGTTGGCTTAGTTGGTAAAATGCATGTGATCCTCGTCTCCGCCTCAATTTGCAGATAGAATTCTGAAGGAAGCTTGTTTAATTTAGTCACAGTAATCCAAAAATCGAAGGTTTTTCCTGCAATTGCAACGTTCTGATACGTACTTTCGTTTAAAATTATGTATTTAGAATGGACCCTGCTTGTCCAATAATTATCAAGAGTACAAATCACTTTAATATTATCTGGATGTGAACGAATTGCTACAATGTAATTAGAACATTTAATGACACGTAAGTCATACGAAAGAATTTCTTCGTCATTAGAGTTACGACATTGGAAGGTAGCTGAATCTTTAATTCTAATGATAGCAATGTTTATATTGTTAGAATCAGGATCTTTATTATAGGTATCGCCTTGTGTAAAACGAGTATCATTGATTACGACACGGTCATAGTTGGCAATCAATGTACCATTTTTAAACCAACTCATGTAGTTATAAGGTCGATAGCAGCTTAGTGTGATATCATCTCCGATGTTAGTTAATCTTAACATCATATCACCTTCTACTCCATACACAAGATCCACACAAAAAAGTGCAACAAACACAGCAACAACAAAACAAAACAACTGCGATCGAATAAACTCCATGTTGGACCCAAGTTTAGTGAACAGTGATGACAAAATCCAAAACTATAAGAAGGCAATATTGATGTGCTTTCATTGCTACGAAACGGTTGTAGCCTAAGTGAAGTTTTTCTTTCGCGGCGTCATCTGATAGTTACTGATAATATTGGTTTGATTTGTTACAGACGGTCAAGTATCACAAGCTCTATCGACTATTGTCTGCATGTAATGATAATTTCTTGAACTCAATTGTGTAAACCTTAGTAGCCTAAAGAAACCAAAATTGTATGCATAGAAAGTATCTTGTCAGCATTCTAGTTTGAATTTTGGGAGATGATTGGTTATATTATGAACAAAATTGACACTTTCTCTTAAAAAGTAGGCATGGCAAAGATATTTTCAGTTTTGCAAAGAACATGAAGTGTTTTTCCTGTAAGTGTTTCCTTATTAGGTAAATGTAAATGATTTAATTAACAAAGTGGAAGTTAGCTCATTAAATAAACCTCTCACCTAACCAAATACAAAGGAGAACACTGTTTATTAATGTTAATAATCTTTGCAATAACAGCGGCACTAATTATTACTACTACATCTGTTCTACAAATAATAATAATATATCTCGATCTTTTTAGGACTTTACAGTTTCTTTTTACCCTGTTCATGTAATTCAGTCACGCACACAGTGTGCACCATCTCCACATTGTGACTATGCGGGCAATTATTATTACATGTTCCCCAATTTATTTCAAATAATATTTTTCCTTTTCTATAATCATTGAGAAGTTTAGAAAAAAAAAACACATAAATGTTGTGTTTCATGCTTATTTATTTGCAACTTTAATCATGTACCTTGGATTTTTATTTTACAGGTCGCGCAGATATAAAAATAGATGCATTCTTTAATATTTTCTCCATGTCTCGATTTTTGCAAGGTCGCAAAAGACGTAAAACCATACATTTGCGTCATCGTTTCATATGATTGTCATGGCTATAGGCTGATTTAGAATATCCAGAGTAAAACGGATTTCTTCCATTTTTTGACGAATGAACCATATATTTACAGAGTGCACACATTTATAATATTGTTTACAACATGAAACATTTTTATAATCCAAAGACTGAGTAAAACCTTGTTTAAAAAAATGTAATGATGGCAAAGCATGGTCAAAATGTTAATATTTAAAAGAGTACCAGTAGATGGTGACAGGTACTTTAAGAGAGTAAACATTTTTGGGGGTAAAACAGATCATGTGTATCAGATTTAGAAATCCTATCTTGTAAATGGCGACTTAACGCGCACTCAATAGCTCTGTGTACAAATACATATCATACTGGTTCACAAGCAAAATTGACATTGGATTTGAATATTTAGAACGTTCTTGCGAAATCAAACGTAAGTCAAGTACCATACAGAACAACGTGATATAAGAACACTTATACAATCGTAGCCATAATGATAGAGAAGATAGTATTACTCTTAGATGGTATCATTTATATCTTTACGTTCATATTAAGGTCGGTGAGAAAGAAGAGATACTTATTGTACACTCCAAATGATGGTATTATCTAGAGTCATTCAAACGTTATGAACTTGTCACACCAGCAGATAACTTTTAGATGTTCATATCATCACGATTTTACACCAATATCTCCTTCAGTTTTTAGTGAGAACCTTAACTATTAACAAAGATGCTTAAAAGTCTAACGAATGTTGTTACAAGAATAAAACATCTTTTTCTGAGCCCAATTTTACTATCATGTCGTATGTAAGATTTTTATGCTACACATTGTGGCTTCATATTCAGACTGATAGGGACTTCCTCAGTAATCAACTTCAAGTCATCTATTTGTCGAAATGTAACCAAACATATTCAATATAGATTCAAAATCGGTTACTTGTCTTTAAGATTTAGATTCGATGAAATTAAATTTCTAAACAATATACCTTAAAGCCACAGGTTAATTCGAAATTGAAAAGTTTCAAACAAAATAATTATAAAGAGGAAAAAGTAGTTAATCGCCTGTATTTTCTTAGTCTAATCAATATCGGCATACAACGCATCTACACTGGCTTCCTCATCCTTATACAAGGTTGATGTCTGTCCTGCTTCTGGAGTGGCCTTCGAGGTATTCCTCTTGGGTCCTTCATCTGGTATGTCATAGAGCGGAATCTCCTCTGCATCACCCCCTGATCCTGGCATCTTGACATTCTCATACTGGTCCCCTGGCTGAAGTGTATCCCTGTTCAGCTCGTGTTGAGTGATGATAGCACTGTTGCCATAGAGATGATCTGATTGGGAAGATCTATCAGTAACGTTTGATGTTGATTTTGACTCACGATTGGTGATTACCCTTTTGTCCGGCATGGCATAGAGTGCGTTGTCAAGCGGACCTTCCATTCTTGAGATGGAGCTACCAGCGATCTTGTCTCTAGAATCGTAGAGAATATTGTCAATCATTTCAACATCTTCAGGATGATCTGCACTTCGTCGATCCAAGCAGGTTTCCCTCAATTTCTTAATGGAAATAGCGTACTGTGGACCCTTCTGATATCCATCTTCTATCGATTCGTAACAAACTTCAGGATGCTCCTTTTCAATCGACGCATTGCCATTTTGTTTACTTTCTTGTCGATCTTTCGTTTTCTTATATCGCAGAACAGTGATTACAATCAGTACCAGCATGAAGACAGATCCAGGAATGACGATAATCAGGGTTATATTACCATCCCTCGTGTTTTTGTCCGAGCTGGCATTCTTGTTCTTTGGTGTGTGATGTTTCGTTGTAGAGATTGATGTAGATCTACCGGCCGGCAATTGTTTTGTTGAAGCTGTATATAATAATGTCTGTGGTCTTTTTTGTGTCGTATGTTTAAAAGAAGTCGTTGATAGCGTAGTCGTAGGAAAGGAATGTGATGTGGGCTGAGTTGCTAGCATGCATGTGACCCTCGTCTCCGCCTCAATTGGCAGATAGAATTCTGAAGAAAGCCAGTTTAATTCAGTCACAGTAACCGAAAAAGAAAAGATGTTTCCATCAATTGCAGCCTTCCGATATGTGTTCTCATTTAAAATGATAGATCGAGAAAGTGTCTGGCTTGTCCAATAATTATCTAGGGTACAAATCACTTTTGTTTTATTTGGATTTGAATGAGTTGCTTTAATGCAATGAGAACATCTAATGACACGTAAGTCATACGAAATCATTTCATGTTCATAAGAATTAAGACATTGGAAGGTAGCTGAATCATTAATTCTGATGTTAGAAATTGTTATATTATTAGAATCAGGATATCTATCGTTGTTAACATCTTGTGTAAAACGAGGATCATTGATTACGACACCTCCATAGTTGGCAATTAATGTACCATTTCTATACCAATTATTACAGTTAACATAAGGTCGATAGCAGCTTAGTGTGATATCATCTCCGATGTTAGCTAGTATTAGTTTTATATCACCTTCCACTCTGCATGCAAGATCCACACAGAAAAAGACAATAAACACAGTCACAAAAACGCAAAACACCTGCGATCGAATGAACGCCATCTTGGAACCAAGTTTACAAGTTTAGTGAACAATGAAGACAAAATCCAATACTAAGAAAACAATAATGGATGTGCTCATCGCTACGGAACAATGGAAGTGAAGTTTTCTCTCGAGGCGTCAATCTAGTAACTGATAGCATTGCTTCAATTTGTCAAAGACTGTGCAGTATCACAAGTACTGTTTGACCATTGTCTCCATTCGATGATATAGTCCCTGAAACTCGATGGTGTATGACGGAAATAACGTTTTGCAGCAGATTGTGATGAAAAGCGCTTGCGCAGGATTAGGCCTATTTTAACGAGGGAACTTTTTTGTTCTTCTTGAAATGTTGTTATAAAACCTAATCACGACAAATCATCGAAATATGTATTTCCGGCCCATCAAGTTTTGTCACCATATAGTGGTGTAGTATTAGATTTATTTCGTGTTTAGGTTCACGATATATTGTAAAATAAATTTGTCACATTGCTTGATCCGTACCTCCAGATATCAATGATCGGTGTTGTCAAGATCATGGCGATTTCAATGTCAAATCTATTTCTGACTATGACCTCGATACGAATCCCAGTCATGATCCTCTGTTACTCGTATTGGTGATGAGTCTCGTATTTATTAGATTTAAAACATTTCTCTAATGATCATGAAAATCACGTTACGTCATGCCTGAAATTCCGCGGCAGAGCCAGGCTCCAAAGGATTTCAACGCTGAAGAAAGATACCCTTCATAGTACATGTATTTCGTTTGTTAATAAAATATTATATTGCAACCGGTAAATGTATTCTGCCATCTTGAGATGTGTTAAGATTTCAACATTGCTTAACAAAGAAATGACATTTCATGTATTCAATTAAATAGTATTACAAGTGGGTCCATAGACTGTCCAAGTACATACGATCATCTAGAAGCCTAACGAAACTAAAAATGTATAAATAGAAAGTATCTTGGCAGCATTGTTACTTGTATTTTGGAAGATGATTGGTTATATTATGACCAACCTTGAGTTAACACTTATTCTCAGAATGGAGGCGTGGCATAGATAGTTTCAGTACCGCACACAAAAGGGGTAGTGTCTTTCTGTGAGAATTTCCGTGTTAGGTACTTAAATTAATTTGATTATCATAATTGTCATTAGCGATCAGGATTGAAAAATTCATAGATGCATTTAAAACAAATTCTCCATTGCGTCGTGTTTCCAAGGTTGCAAAAGACGTAAATGTTATAGTTTTATTTGTCACGATTATACGCCGATTTAGAAAATCCGTATTAAGACGGTTTTCTTCCATTCTTGACGAAATAACCAATTAACTTATTATTTGTACCTAGTGCTCAAATAAAAAATACAACATGAAACAATATTTCTTTATCCAAAGACTGAGTAAAAGCCTGTTAAAAAATCAAATAATTAGAAAGCATTGTAAACTTGTTAATAATTAAAAGAGTATCAGTATTTTTAAGAGAGTAAACAATTCTTTTTGTTAAACAAATCCTGTGTTTTTTAATTTAAAAAATCAATATTCAGGGGCGGATCCAGCTTTTTATAAAGGGGGGGGGTTGGGGTGGTATGTGAGGGAGCGTAGCGACCGAGTCCAAGCGAGCGGAGCGAACGATCCCCCCTCTAGATCCGCTTCTGATATTTTTATCTTGTAATTGATTTATCGCGTACTCAATAGCTCTGCGTACAAATACATATCATGCTTTTCACAAGCAAAATCGTCCATATATGAATATTGAGAACATTCTGGCGAAATATAAAGTAATGCACGGGATGACCCATATATTGAACAGCATGATATACTATGAACACCTGAACAATAATAGCCAAGATAGCTCGTTATTTGTCTTTCTGATAGGCGTACTCAATAACTCGGCGTACAAATACATATTATACTGTTTCGAATGTAAACTTGTCATTGGATATGAATATTGGGAACATTCTTGCTAAATCAAAATTAAGGCACGGGATGTACCATAATAAACAGCGTGATATATGAACAATACAATCATAGCCATGATAGAGAAGATATCTCGTTATTTGAGGTTCAAAGTATCGTAATTACTCTAATAAATGGTATTGTTTATATCTTATGTTCATATTACGGTCGGTGAGAAAGACGAGATACTTATTTTCTAGATTATAAAAGAGAACATAGTATTTAAGACATTTTTGTTTTGGAATCTACACAAAGCAGTTTCAATAGCCATGTGCATCATCATTTAAATTTAGCGAACATTACAATGATATGTTACATTATTCTAACAAGATTTCTGTATATACATGCAGGCAAACGATTGGCTACTGAAGTTACCCTTAAGTCCATTTCTTTATTAAAAGTCTCTACAATCAGGGGCGCCGCTAGACCTTTTTCAGTGGGGGATGTAGAGGCCAACGATTACCGACAAAATTAAATGTCCAATATCTACAAATTCAACCCTATAAACCTGGGGCCTTTGGACTATCTATAGTACTTGCATATGCTCAAAATTGTCATTTTCCTCGACGACATAAATATACGAATTATTTCTTCAATTTAGTCAGCATCATAGCAATATATTTTAATGCAGGCGCGGAGATGGGATATTATTTTAGGGAGGGGCGGTAGTGAGCAAGAGAATCACTTAAGAGCGCGCTCATTAGGGGGTGTGGGTGATGGGCCTCACGCGAAGCGCGGAAGCTTAGACGTTTCCTTGAATTATTAGGAAAAGAAGACGATTTGCTGTACCGTTCTCAACTGTTTATCCTTTTCTGAATTCAGTTTTCCCCCGCCCCTCCAGTGCAAAGCGCGGAAGCTTTGACGTTTCATTAAATTATGAGAAAAAGCAGACAATTCGGTATACTGTTCTCGACTCTTAATCCTTGTCTGAATTCAGTTTCTCCCCCTCCCGCGCAGAGCGCGGAAGCTTTGAC